>PNEQ01129155.1:7019-45943 GCA_003012365.1 Medauroidea extradentata
TTTTTTTTTTTTTTTTTTTTTTTTTTTTTTTTTTTTTTTTTTTTTTTTTTTTTTTTTTTTTTTTTTTTTTTTTTTTTTTTTTTTTTTTTTTTTTTTTTTTTTTTTTTTTTTTTTTTTTTTTTTTTTTTTTTTTTTTTTTTTTTTTTTTTTTTTTTTTTTTTTTTTTTTTTTTTTTTTTTTTTTTTTTTTTTTTTGTTATCAAAGGTTAGAACTTTAGTGCTCACTTTATTGCGAAAGCTACGTTACATAATGGAGGGATTGAGGGCTTAGCCACTGCTGCGTGGAGCAGATGACGCGCACCAGAAGCAGGATACCGCAGACTGGATTACCACGCACGGCGGACAGCACGCCGCTAGGATCGCCCTAGATCCTCTTGGTTACTGGAGGAGGGACATTGATCCCTACCACCTTGGATTTATCTGTTTATTCTCGATAACTCCTGTTCCAGTCGATGTATCAAAATTTTTGTCACGGCAAGGCATAGATACAAACTTAATCGATTTTCTGTAATTGCTGGAACCATAATATATTCATTATTTTGCAACGGGAAACAGCTGAAAAGGAAAAATTGCTTTATTTACGGGAGCGACTACAGAGGCCGCAACATTAACAGAAACAATGCCATATGGATTCCAAAAAGTGAATGAAACAATAAACTATGCCTTGTCAGCGTGAAAAAAGTAAAACACTGTGTATATTCCCTGATTTATAAGAAAAAGCGTAAAACCGATCTGACAGGGACCAATCCCCCTTAAGTGACAGCACGACTACCCCGCCCTGGGGAACTCGGGCAGGCCCGTGACAACAGAGGGGAGGCGTCTGCCCCATCTCCTAAGTAAACATGTGAGAGCAAGTTATCTCAAGCCCCTCCCTCCCCGACCAAATTTTATACACTACAGTTCAGAACGACATTAGTATATTGTAGGGTAAAATGTAGATGATCACACATAAAGTGTCAATTCACATTGCAAGAGGGTGGGCTGTTATTTTAATATAAATTTCCCCTTCCCCCTTTCAACCCTTGAAACAGTTGGCACCAGGGTTGCTACAGGTCTGGAAAACAGGGAAAACCTGGAAAATTCAGGGAATTTCAAAGTGGTTAGGGTAAACCTGGAAGAGTCAGTGAAATTGCTTCTGGTGACTGGAAATTCAAAATTGTAGAACAAACTTTAGGCTTAGCAATAGGAGTTTGTAGGCTAATGTGGTCATTGTCTATTTGACTAGCTAGACTTCTGGGCTGGAGTCGCATCTTCATGGCTGCAGACTTGGCGATTGACTTTAGGACAATTGCACAACCATTCACTGTATGAAAATGTTATCCTAGCAATTCATTTTAAAAAATAGTTCCAGTTAATTATAACTTATTACAGTTCTCTCGGTTGTGGTAACTGAGTGTATCGAACGCTAGTAACTGTCTGTTGTACATTTATAAAAAGTTTTTTAAAACAGTGATGCAAATTTAATTTATTTAAACATTTTAAGTTAAATTATGTTGATTTTTAATTTTAAAAAAGAATGGAAATTCATAATTTTTGTCTGGAAAACTTGGAAAAGTCAGGCAAATTTGATGTAGAACTTCTGTATCAACCCTGGGCACGTTCCTGACCTCAGTCCACCACCTGTACTATTCTCTCCACTTCCTTAAACACTCTTTTGTCTGCTCTCTCATTGGTCGTCTTGAAGGCTGCCGCTGGTTAAGTGAAGTGCTGATTTATAAAACACTATCTCAGCTGGCTATTCCTTCTTCCTGCACTGGTCTGCACATTTCTGGAGAGTCGTGGTTTCTTCAAGGTCATGTTATGTTGGCGTGGCGTGCTTTATATATTCACGTTGTGACCGCTTCTTGTGTACGTTTGGCCTACTCTGGCCTTAGACATACGAAGCAAAACGTTCAACTACGGAGAACACCATAGCTAAGTGGTTATCGCCGTGGTTTTCTCGGCACCTAACAGTTCGCAGCGGGACAGTTAAGGCGCCCGCCTGCCTGCCTTGTAGCCAGCATTGCAGCGTGCTAGCAGAACGCTTTTATCTAAGAAACTACTAAACGTGTTTCTAATGTGTGGATTTACGAAAAGAACGAACTTTTCAAACGACCTCGGAATAGTAGTTTGAAAACATCACGTTGATTAGAAAGACCATTCCAGAGCACCTCAAAATGACTAAAAATGGCTTTTTCAATCTACTATATCAAAACAACTACTGAAGGGATTCGTGTGAAACTACAATAGAGAGGTGTATTGGACTTTACTTAAAACTTTCCAGCAATAAAAAGATAGGGTAACCACTGGAAGTGTCAGTCAGGCGAATGTCTTAACGATACCACTGCACGCCGTTTCAGTGTGTTGCGGTAGAGGCGATACCGCGCCAGATAAACCGGTCAACATCGCCCTTGGAGTCGTGCCTCACTCACGCAAACACACGGCCACCAGGCGGGCGCCTTAACGCGTGACCCCCCACGAGATATAGAACCAGACGAGAGCTGAAGTTGGTTTTTAGTTCCCCCAGGAGGAGGTCGAAGCTCTGGCCAGCCTTGTGGTTGCTTTGATTGGTGGGTTAAGGAGGGCTTTTCGCACCGGAGGTGTTGCCTATCCCCGAGCGCGCTTTGCGGTTTCGGATGACCCCCGAGGCGTACAGTAGCAAATCTCGTGTGTTCGACGGCTGCTGCCAGGTGTTTGACGTGGTCGTCAATTAGAGTACAGTTAATTCTGCGTGAAGCGCAGCCGTCGATGGTTAGGGATTTACCTCGATGTTTTGGTTTGAAGGACCTTTCGTGGTAGCGTGTGAAACTCTGCGTCTTATCCATGGTCCAGTCACTGGGCTTGATCTGGACCTTGCGGCGTGTTATCCAAAAGACGAGTCCAGCTGTTATTCTGTGGTCATTAGTTTTACAGAAAGAGGAGTGCCAGGAGAAGGCGCTGGTCACCGCTAAGCACTGTACTGGGGAAAGGCGAGTTTGAAATTGCCTAAAATGCTCTTGTCATTTAATCTGGATTATTGTCGTTCGTGTCAATTCATTCAGAACTCCACTTGTTGGTTTGAACAAACAAAAAATGTGAACGTAAGTACATGTGCTCTCACGAGTCGTCATCCTTGGATTTAATATTCAGTTCTATCATGGTGCGTCGCAGTTTACGTAGTGCAGGACTGCCAAAATGCTTTTATTTAGTTGGATCACTAGCGAGCGACCGCTTAAAAAATTATATTTTTTACAATAACACTTTTCATTACGATCATGTTAGCGAGTATTATGAAAACGTACAATACTTCAAACTGAAAATATAATTTCTTCTTTTTAACATTTCGGTGAAGTAGTTACAAATAAATTCGCAACTAACGACAACTAAAAAATTGAACTTGAATTTTATTTTTTAAGTTAACAGTCTTCTTAAAACTTTAAAGGGAAAGTAGGTGTGTAAGAGCACTCTCGTGCGTTAGTTCTAAAGTAGTTATGAAACGCCAATGATTTTAGTTAGACAGGATTTTATTTTAATTCGTTCATTGGTAAAACAGTTTTGAAAAGAAGGAAAATATGTTATTTCTTGTTGACCATGTCGTATGTATTTGATATTTACAATTACTTAAAATATCCCCAACAATATGAAATGTGACTAATAGTAGAAGATATTTATTGATAGTTTAACCATGGTTGGCTAGTTTTTCAAATGAGGCATTAACACTACCAGTATTTGTACGCGGTGGCTTCTGTCGCAGAATGTATACATACATTGATATTTTCTTCCTTACACGAAAAAGAAACTTTGGTAAGTTTTTTGCATTTTCTATTATTATTTGAGCTATTGTATCATATCGGTCTACAGTTTCGTATTTAATGGCAGTAAATCTTGCAAATTAATTTTTAAAACTTCATAGTCTTGTATTAGATAATTGATTACCCGTTGTATTTTGTATTATGTCTTGGAATTCGTGATTGGCTCGTCCGCACATACACTTAAATCCCGGTCATCAGAGTTGAGATTCCTGGTCTCGAGACAAACTTGAGCGACCCGCACCCCAGTATAGACGCTCGGAATCTGTGTGAAGTGCGATGTAGGAACAATTCTGCCTCACGGTCCGGCCGATAGCTACAAGCAGACTTTCTGTTCCTTCCCTCTTCGCGTCTCGCGTTTGTCTCGTCGACTTATCGGTTTCCTCGATAACGCTTCTATTCTTCCCACTGCGAGCCAAACCTTCCTTCCTCCTCTTCCCATTTTATCTCTCTCTCTCTTCCTCTCTCCGTATTAGTTCTAGTAGCTTCTGGAGTCTGCTGGCTGTCAGGATGTGAGTTCTCTTCCCGCGTGATATAGACTTGTGTCGCCGTGTGATAAGACGCCAGGGCAGGATGTATGGTATCTTGGACATCTTCCTAGTCGTGACACGTGGCCTGACAACTTGTAAACAGTTCGCGTTACATGAAGATTTTTCATAGTTCTACCATCGACTAGCTTCATTCTAACTTTAAGGGGGATTGATCCCTGTCAGATCGGTTTTACGGTTTTTCTTATAAATCAGGGAATAGACACATTGTTTTACTTTTTTTCACGCTGACAAGGCATAGTTTATAGTTTCATTCACTTTTTCTAATCCATATGGCATTGTTTCTGTTAATGTTGCGGCCTCTGTAGTCGCTCCCGTAAATAAAGCAATTTTTCCTTTTCATCTGTTTCCCGTTGCAAAATAATGAATATATTATGGTTCCAGTGAATTACAGAAAATCGATTAAGTTTGTATCTATGCCTTGTCGTGACAAAAATTTTGATACATCGACTGGCACAGAAGTTATCGAGAAGAAACAGATAAATCCAAGGTGATAGGGATCAGTGCCCCTTAAGGGGCCTCCCTACCTTCGCTTCAAACGCGTTGCAGCGTGTTACTGTTATTTTTTTTTTTTGCCGAAACTATTCAACGCGCATTTTGTACGTCTATGAAAAGAACATACACTTCAAACTATGTCGCTATAGTTTCAAAAATTCTGCACGTGCGTTAGAAACATCATTTTCTGACCTCTCAAAAAGGCTAAAACTGAGTTTTCCAGGCTGCCGTATCTGGAAAAATAACAACCGGATTCTATAAGCACAACTATAGAAACAAGCGTTAGACTTCAAACTATGCTCTCAATAAATAAAATAATGTGGTCATAGCTTAAAGTCCCATAGGAAAAAGAATAATAGTAAAGCACTGTACGCCAGACGAGTGGTTTGCGTGGAGAGGTGATAATACATTACATACGTCGGCCAAAGGCACCCTTACCGCTCCTGCCTCACACACACAAACGCAGCCTATCTATGGAGGGCCCTTAAGGGTGTTAAAGTGCGATAAAGTCATATTTTATATTTATATGGAATATTGTTTGTTTTGTAGACGATACTTGTGAGTGCAGTGTACTCTTACGAAACCATTTTAGCTGGCGTAGTTTTATCATAACGGTGCGTCAAAGTCTAAATTTGCATGTGAAAACCAATGGACGACTTGAAGTACACGCCCCCTGACGTCACACCGCAGGGAAAATACTGTGGGAAACAAAGCTTGTTTACAAACATGCTGATTTGTTAGTTGGTAATTGCAGAAAGCAAAAATGTTGCGCATTCATAGATTTGCACGCAAGGGTAAAACATATTAGTTTCAATTTCATGGTTAAGATACGCAAATACATAAGATTGTTTACCTGAAAAAGCGGCAAATTCCAAACAAATAATCAATTTTCTTGACGTACATCTCATCCGGGACATGTAAAGCCAAACAGCTAAATGAAGGTTATGTTCGGCTGCGGTATCCACGGAGATAGGAATTGTATCCCACAACTCACTGAAGCTCCGCCTCTTTTCAAGTCGTCCATTGACTTATCTACGTGAAACAATTCACAGTGAAATAACATACTATAGGCTACGTAATAGAAATTACAAAAAAAATCCCGCGAACTGGTTTTGTATTTTTTAAAAAGTCTGAGTATACAACTTTTTTAAATGTACTGTTGGGATTGTTTTAAGTTTATTATATTATGCTGTGGATTTTTTTGATGTTTTATTGCACAGCACATGGGATGTAAGTTTACAGTGAATTATTTTAAGTAGGTCAATTGGTTTTCAATATTTGCCTGGCAGCGTAACAAGCAAATTTTGACTTTAACGTCCCGTTATGAGAAAACTATGAGAGCTAAAATTGTTTTGTAAGAGTAAAATGTACTCGCAAGTATCGTCTACAAAACTAACAATATTTCATAAAAATATAAAATAGTGATTTTATCGCACTTGAACACCCTTAAGGGCACTGGGTAGAAAGGAGATAAGGATTTACGTGTTTTGGTGCATGGGAATCAGATGAGTGTTAAACTGCACATGGTTGCTTGAGTGTCAACTGTGGTTATATGCTTGAAACTTACCTCATACAAACACAGGTGGTAGCCGCAGCTGAATTCACAACAAGGCGTTTGAGAGGAATTTAGAAGTTGGCTCACACTTTTAGAACGCCAGCTCGTGAACATGAGTTTTATGTTATTTCATAAACAGTAAGGAAATTTCCTTTGACTTGAAATACTTATATTACTAATTTGACCGATCGGTAGTTGCTTACAGTGAAGCGATGTTTCGTATCGAATTGAAAAATGTCGGTACAAAACATCGGTTCACTCTAGGCCACGGCCGTAGAAGAACAGGTCTGGACACTCGCCTGGATATTGGACCCCCTTGTTGTTTGGCTGTAGTTCACCAAGTTACCGAGAATATTGTGTTTTATTGGCGCTTCAGTTAGGGCGGTCTGACTCAAACTCCGCCCACTTCCTTTCCACTAAGATAAACAATTTATCAAAACGTATTTTTTCATCAATTTACGAAATACTTCCTTCTCTCACAAATTTAAGAAAAGGTTCCAACTATCTTTATTTACTTCATAAATTTAACAGTGGAAAAAAAGTGGGCGGAGTTTAGGTCCGACCGCCCTAACTGAAGCGCCAATAAAACACAATATTCTCGGTAACTTGACGAACTACAGCCAAACAACAAGGGGGTCAAGCAAAATATATTTTGTAGATAGGCGAGTGTCCAGACCTGTTCTTCTACGACCGTGCTCGAGGCTACTGCTGGTTTAACAATTCAGTAAAATCATAAAGTAAAACTTTTAATTTTCATTCTCTTCCTCGCTTATTATATCACATAAAACACCAGCCGGCATTCTGGAAGCGTGCGTAAACTTCAAAATTCCTCACAAACGCCTCATGAATACAGCTGTAATTACCAATTTTGTTGTCCATCACTACAAGCCAGATAATCACAGCGGCCACTCTGAAAGTAACCATGTGCAATTTAACAATATTTAGTTTTCCATGCATCAACATCCTAAAATTACATTCGGTGGGTCTAGGTAACCTTCCACGTTATCGCTTTCGAAAAAAAAAAAAAATTAATAAAACCTTCACTTAGGCGAGGAAAATACTGCCACGTGAATATAATGTGAGACGGAGAATTGAAGCATTCTCGAGTGTTTTTGAAACTGAAAAATTCGCCCAAAGTTTTCAGGGTATTTAAAAAACAGACTATATATACATATACAGATACTCAACCTCCTGTTATTCGCTAGCCTTGTTCCCGATAGGGTTGTGGGGGGTAGGCAGCATCCTTAATAATATCTGTTAGCGTTATTTCTTGTATCGACATTTAAAGGACAGCACATTCTCTTATTCCTTTCCTTGGTAGTATATCGCTGTAGGATTCGTTAGCTGCTTATGACGTTATGTAACGTGATTGGTCGTGCTATTATTGTACATGACTCGCGTTAGGTCGCAGCTTCGATCTTGACCTGTAGTTTTTTGGTTCGGTTTCTATGATGATTTTTTTAGCCTACTTTCCGGGTGTGTCCGTGTGTATATGTGTGTGCCTGTGCGGTTGTGTGTCCCCCCTTCCCCCCCCTAAAAAAACTTTTGAACCAGTGGACCGAATTTTATCAAATTCTGTACTTATATAGTACTTAGTAATGTGACTTGACTTTTGTATATTCCGTTTGTGCTGGTTTAATATTTTAAAATGGCGGCCATTTCAACATTTTTAGATCAAGTTATATATTTAAGGAACCATATTTTAGAATTTCATCAAAATTAGTACACTAGTACTACATACAGAGCTGACTTGTCTTTTGTGTATTTCGTTTTTCCTGTGTTTATATTGTTTTTAAATTGCTGCTATTTTAATATTTTCAGGCATATATAACATATTCTTAAAAAGTATTTTTTTCATAATTTCGTCAAACTCGGTCCACTAATACTACATACTGAGCTGACTTTACTTTTTTATTTCATTCATCCTATGTTTATATTATAAAAATGGTGGCCATTTTTATATTTTTAATATAGTATTACATTATTAGCATTCGTACTGTCCTTAGAAGTCCTTAAAAAGTCCTTAATTGTTTACATTCCTTTTAAGGGCCCGTCAAAGTCCTTATTTTATCAGATGATCTTTAAAAGTCCTTAATTTTGCAACTTTTTGTACGGAAATGGTAGGGCTTTTAAGATTTTACGGACACTTGCTACTGCTTTTTAGATTTTTGCGATTAGATGCACATTTTTTAAAAGTCAGAAATAGCCATAAGCTGTTTGGCTCAGTTCTGCCAATATTAAACTGCATTTACAATCATGTTTCATTCGAATAACTTGCAGTAACGTTCGTAAGTTTAGTTTTTAATGAGAATTCAACAGTTGGTCACAATGAGTAAGTCGTACAAACCAATGAGAAAATTACAGTTGAAAGCCAATCAGTGGCTTTCTTCAGTAGGCAGTTTAAAATGGCAAAATGTGCGTGGGATTTGTTTTGTTTGGAATTTTGCCGACGGAGTCAATAGATTCTTCGCACATGGAAGCATTTGAGCTTGACTATGAAACACTATTCTGCAGTTCCTTTATTATGAATCACACATATGGATACTGTTATCACGTCTCGAAGTCTGAAGATAGAAATGGGTGGTGTGTTTTTGAGAGGATGCCTAACATATTCGTACAAACAACATAATACGTATTTGGAGCGAAATTCATCTGTGAAGCGTACGCAAGAGAATTTCGCTCTGAGTGAAATTCGTGTTTATTATTATTTATTAAGTTTGTAAATTGTAAACAGATTTACGCATTAAATAAAATAGTAAAACATACCGCAAATTTGGAAATTCGCTGGTTCATCCACTGGTGTACGCCGGACGTTCGTAAATGACCATTTTTTCTCTCAACCGGTTGAATCAATGGATCCACCAGTTCACCAACCTGAATATCTGGTGAGTCTGGTGGATGTGCACCGGAATTTCCACCGGTGAATTTTTGAAAACAATCTCGCAAAAAAACGTTTTAAATAACTTAAATAATTGTGGAATACGAGGTCAAAGTAAGCAAACTTACGTAATTGTTTTGCATGCTAAATTCTTGTATTATTTTAAAATATGTACCTATTTCAGAAAATAAATCGTTTATTTAAATTCGTACGGTTTAATTATAAACTGTATTTACCGTTACATATGATACTAAAGCGTTCAGTTTGGATTTCTATCGCTGTATAATGTTACATATCATTAATAGATTCATCCAATTTAATTCCTAACGGAAAATTTTCAAAAAAAAAAAAAACAGTCAACCTGATGTTCGATAATGGCTTGAACCAGTGTACATTGGTGCGTCAACCACTGGTGGATTCACCGGTGAATTTCCGAAAACGCGGATGGTGTTACAAACTGTAGCTTAGCTTATTTAAAACAAACGTTAAATTCCTAATTTTGCAGTGAAACTGATTTTCCTTTGGCAGCATTACCAGTGCGAAATATTAATTTAGGTTTTTGTTAGGCTTGGCTTATTTCATAACGTAGTTGCAGATCGTGTGTGTCAATTAAGTTAGGAAGTTTCCTGAGCTAAGAACAAAAAGTAGGGCTATGATTGTATTATAAACGTAACAGAAACACCTGCCATACTAATTCGAGTGGAAATGCAGCACCAAACCATTTTTCAGTCCTTACAAAAGTCATTTAAATTATTTTAGAAAGTCCTTAGTAGTCATAACTTTTCATTGTACCAAGGGAGTACGAACCATGCATATTTTAGGAAATATATTTCAGAATTTCACTAAACTTAGTACTGATATACTACATACAAATCTGACTTTACTTTTCTGTATTTCGTTCATCCCGTGTTCATAATTTCAGTATTTTAAACATAGTTATAGATATCTTAGGAAATTTTTCTCTAAATTTTATCAAACTCGGTAACATACTGCACACAAAACTGAATTGACTTTTGTGTATTTTGTTTATCCTCTGAATATATTTTAAAAAATGGCGGCATATTTCATATTTTTAGCATAGTATTACATACCTTAGAAAATATTTTTCAGAAAATCGTCAAACGTTGTACGCATATACTACATACAAAGTTCATTCGACTTTAGGGTATTTCTTTCATTTGTGTTAATAATTTCATAGTGGTAGCAATTTTATATTGTTTGCATAATTAGACATCTGATGAAATAGTATTAGTAATTTCATCATACTTGGTATACATACTACATACAAAACTGAATTGAATATTGCTATCTCGTTCATCCTTTTGTAATATTTTTAAAACGGCAGATCTTTTTTATCTTCATGATTGAAGTACATCTCAGAAAATATTTTCCCCAATTTTATCAAACTGGGTACTCGTATATTACTGAGTAAGCTGACTTATCTTTTGTATAATCCGTTTATCATATGTCTAAATCAATATTATTATGTAATATTCCTAGGTTACGTGAATGATTTTAACTTTCAGAGTTAATTTACACCCACTTTGAGGAAAGTAGGCTTTTCGGTTATGCTGGTAACTTCTTTTATCGTTCCCGTTTCAGTGTTTTTGAAAGAGTGTTTTTTTTATGCATTTGTCGTCTAATCTGCTTAGTGGCCGTTATGATTATCAACTCGACTGTGTTTAACACAGAGCGAGTTAGCGCAGAGGTTAAACACTGGACCCTCATACGGAAGGATCAGGGTTTGATTTCACTCCGCTCCTTGATTTCGATTTTAAGTGTTTTTTTTTCTGAAAACCCCATAGAATGTCTGAATGTTTCCTTTATATAGGCTCATGCCAATTCCGAGTTTTTGGTGTATAATTTGTTCTCATATTTTGTATATATTCAGCTATACGCAGCCAAAAAATTAAAAATCCTTAGAGATTCTAAACCTGACTAGAATACTTTGCAAAGTAAAGAAATGCTGTTCCAACACGCAATTAATATGCCAATGACAAGATGAAATTTCCTACTCTAGATTTGAAAATCACAAAATTTAGTGGGAAAACCACTGTGTTGGCAGTACTATTTGCTACCGAGTTTGACATATTTTTTATGTTTAAAACGAAGTGTTACTAAGTTTTATCCCTGTAATATTTGCGTTAGGAATAAATTGTAACAGCTATTACTATAATGCTAACACATCTTCAGGAATGTGGTTTGTCGTGATGTGTGAAAATAAAGTCTACTTTATAGTATTTGAAAAGAATTACATAATTACTTTATCGTTATAAGTTTGCAGTATTTTTATATTATAACAAAAGTTATAGAACAATGCAACATGAACTTTTTATACATCTATACACAGCACACGGAGTAGGTGCTAATATTCTTACAAAAATTCACGCTACTGATACGCAAAACAAGATTGAGTCACACCAAATCTAAATTTTTAAAGGGCGAAAATCCTTATGAAACTGACAGGTTCTGTTATGCGATTGACTACTGTGTATTTTCTCGGTAGCTATAGTAGTTAAAATTTATTTTTATCAACATACTGCGTTATCACACAAGTAATATACATTCTGTTTAACCCTTGTTTTCTTACAGAATAACTTTTGTATTGTTTTGCTTTATATTATATATCGCTGTATCCCACCAAATTCATAGTAAATTATGTTAATGTTTTTTTAACGATTCTATAGATACATATGTTAAATAACCTAAATGATATTCACTGATAAAGAGTTTAGTTTGTAATTTATCAAATCTTACTTTGCTGATATATATCTCTCTCTTTATTTTTTCTTTATTTCATCCATCATGTCATCATTTAGATTTAAATACCAACATTTTAAGTGACCTAAATCTTATTGCGGTATCTGCTGTTCAGTGTTCGGTATTTCTTGTTACAAAATAATTTCATGTCAGCGAAGAATAATATTTTGGATTAGCGTAGTCATAATAAGTTATTTTTATGAATCAAATAAAAACAAAACTATATTTTCCTCGGAATGAAATGAGATGCTTTCTTAGGATCAGTTGGGGGCCGCGGTGGCCGAGAGGTCTGACCTCTCGCCTCCCACCAAGGCGATCCGGGTTCGATTCCCGGCGGGGTCGGTCCCCGGATTTTCGCATGTGGGAATCGTGCCGGACAATGCCGCTGGTCGGCGGATTTTCTCGGGGATCTCCCGTTTCCCCCGCAAATTCATTCCGGCGCTGCTCCATACTCACATAATGTTACCTCGATGTTAAGCGCTGACCAAAATCTCTCACTCGTTGTTAGGATCAGTTAGTAGTATGAAGCATAACCAGGGGAGAAATGTATAATTCTGGGTATAAATTTGATTGTGGATTCAAATGATAAAATAAAAGTTAGTTTCGCGTCGTTTGTATTTGTGTGCGTACTTTTTCACGGCAAAGATTCCTCCCCGCAGGCGATAGGTGAGAGCGAATGTTGTGATGGGTTGGCGGACAAGGCTAGGTGGTAGTGGGAGGTGAGGGGTAGTTTCTTTGGGTAGGGCGCTCTCGTGCTGCAGGAAGCGCTTCGTCTTCTCTCCCTCGGTAGATCCCAATTAATGAGTCGGGGAGCGGTGCCGGCCGGCGCCTAATTGCGTCCGCCATTAAGGACGTGCTGGAAGGAAGGAAGGAAGGAAGGAAGGCGAGGATCTGATGTTAATGACGCGTCTTGTTTTCATTGCAGCGCTTCCCCGCCCCTCCAGCTACCCTTCCTCCAGGGCTCGCTTGATGTCTTCTTCTTACCAACCCCCATATTCCCCTCAACCCTTCGTGCAGGGGTGGTTTGTTGGAGAAAAAAACTGCACCCCAAGCCCCGAATACACGCGCCTATCTTTTCCGCCTCATTTGAATCCCTTAGTACTCAGCATCCGTGCGGGAACTTCATCTCCAGTTGGTCCTGCGAGTCTTGAATGTTACGTGTAGCGGTTATTAATGTTCCAAGTGGGTCCTGGGGAGAGAGATGGCTGGATGGATGGAAAGATCTTTGCTGAAACTGCTCCATCGCACGGCATTAACACCCGTGCCGCAAACCGGCCATTCAGACGTTGGTGGATGGGGGCAGCACCATCATTTCGAGTGTCGTGTTTGACCTTACTAGGGACTCCGGTGCCATCTGACCTCTTTTTTTTTTTTTTTTTCACAACCTGTGACATCTCGCTAATGAGAACGTAGATGTTCATTCATAGCTCACTTGGCGTATTTACCATGTGCCGCAGTTTAGTTGCTATGTTTTGGGCGTTGAGAAGTAATTACCACTGAGAAGCAAGGTGTCCTCGGATCTTGTTTGTCTCTGCGTGTTTTACTAAGATTCAGACATCAAGGTACGTTGCTGTTATGAGCAGACGAACCTCGCTTAGAACACTAACCTATGGTTTTTTTTGTGAATCTGTCAGTTTGCGTGATTTCAGGGAGATTGAGTGGGTGCAGCCCGTATCTTACTTGCTGTACACTCGGTTGTGACATCTTCTCCAGTGTCAACTCCCGTGTACCTACGAATGTATGTTTTACCCATTCTCTCAGGCTCAGTGGGTTGTAGCAATGTAATGGACGACTTGAAGTACACGCCCCCTGACGTCACTGCAGGAGAAAAGTACTGTGGGAAACAAAGCTTGTTTACAAACATGCTGATTTGTTAGTTGGTAATTGCAGAAAGCAAAAATGTTGCGCATTCATAGATTTGTACGCAAGGGTAAAAAATATTAATTTCAATTTCGTGGTTAAGATACGCAAATACTTAAGATTAATGTTTACCTGAAATAACGGCAAATTCCAAACAAATAATCAATTTTCTTGACGTACTTCTCATCCGGGACATGTGAAGCCAAACAGCTAAATGAAGGTTATGTTCGGCTGCGGTATCCATGGAGATAGGAATTGTTTCCCCACACCTGACTGAAGCTCCGCCTCTTTTCAAGTCGTCCATTGTCAGTCACTTTTTAGTATGGATTGGAAAATTTCGCGAATGCAATGTCCCACTTGCTAGAATTCAGTGTGCTATGCATATCCAAGTCCCGTATATTAGTTAATTGTCTGTTGTTCCACTGAGTAGCAGCTAGTAGACGAAGGGTTGGGGATTGAGTATGCATAGGATATTTGATTATAACATGCCGGTCATTGAATTTGTGAAGTTTTCCTATCCTTGCTTATTGGTTGTTGTTAACATTCTGATGTCTTACAGTTTTGGAAGCCTTAAATATGCAGGTTTTACTCGATGGAAACTATAATAAACGTCAGAATGAGGGGATGAAGTACAAATGGAGCATATTTAATCAACGAACAGATTGTCTAAGGACCATTGTTAGCCAGGTACAAGCGACGCGGCGTCGATGGTGTCAACTGTATACGTATCCTTATAGTGCTCTAATGCATCGTGTCACATGGTAGGTACATTTATTACTGCAAGCCTGCTCACAAAGACACGAAGTTGCATACCCACCCCTTTGCATTGTCACTGGGCAGTATTTTCAAAGTTCAAGTCTTTTAAAATTTTTCACCGAATTCTATGGGAAATTTTCCAGAAACGATTGCAATCTTTTCCGTAAAACACCAAAACGTACCCATGTTATTTATGTTTTCGAGGGTGTTTATATATATATATATATATATATATATATATATATATATATGTATATATATATATATCTTTACACTGTAAATGTATATGTATCTTTACACTGTAAACGCAACACATCCTTCAGACTCAAAGAACTTATTTCTTGTGAAAAGTTGTTCAGGGAGAGGATAGTAAAACCTTTCGCCCGGAAACTAATCCTAGGGGATTATACGTACATTACTTATTCTTATAGTAGGAAAAAATTAATCTTGTGAAAACAGTCTGCAAACAATTTTTTTTTTCCTTGCTAAGTAAATAAATAAAGAAGTTAAATATCCTACAATTGTCGTGAATAGGGGCTGTGGTGTTATAGTAGTCAAACCATTTACCTCATAATGTGCTGCGAGTTGGTTTCCCAGTGGGGTTGCTCCCGATTGTCGCAACTCCACCTCGCTAGTTTATTATCACCGCCATTGCTCGAGACCCACTCCAGTATTTAAGAAACACGAATTTTTGCATAACAATGTAAAATGGGCATCTCATTTTAATTTATAAAAATAATACCGTGCGTGTCCGTGAATATCGTAATTCTAATTATTGGATTTTTTAGGTAAAAAGCCGTTAGTACATAACTCGGTTTGTACGTATTTTAAAATAAAAAATTGGGGATGTCCGGCAGTATTAATTTCGGTTTTAGGCCTACGCAGTTTTCCGGAATCATTCCAAGCGAATGCCGAGGTAGTTACTTAAAACAAGTCATTGCGTCTCCTTCCTTGTTCTTAATTATGATTTGCCGACTCCTTCACTGACCTCGCTATCAGCGTACCTGTTTGGAGAACTCAGTATTGATGTTGGAATTGCAGGCAAGTAGTTATCTTGTCATGGCATCTCACTTGATACATATTATTAATATTTCTATAAATTTCAGGTGCGTTCTATAAATAACATGAGTAATAATAAATAAAATAATAACATATTTGTGTGTTTTTTTTTTTTTACTGTACGTTCAGACTGATTAGCACAGATTACTTACGGGGACGTACATGGCCGTGTAAGTGTTCATGTGCAGCGAAAAAAAATACTAGCTAGTCGCTAAGAGCCCGTTCCGCTTCTGACACAGCTTGTTTGCTTTTGTAGTCTTCTGCAGCATTTATTATGTCCGCTAACATGACCACGATCGTGTAAGATGTCTTCTTGTTATAATGCGCATATTCAGTCGCAAGAGAAATTTAAGGTATACAGTTTGAGTCGAGAATATAGGTATTTTCTTCAAGCTAAGTATTTTATCTGTGACCGTTATTACCGTTACATTCTGTGTGTTCGTATCCACAATGATGCAGATTATTTTTGTGCATTCCATTTCGGCTTGTATTATTTGTACTTTATGTGCAGCAATCGTGTCAGCTCGAACGTGATAAGCGTTGCCCATGTGCTAGGCTTAAATATTTAATAAATGTTTCCTCTAAAAATCTGATAAAATTTTTAACAGGACAGCTTTTTAGTGTAATGTTACGTGCTCATGCGTGGCATTAAAACAAAGTAGTTCAAGTGTGAAAAATTCGTAATTTTCATATTGTACAAATGTGTTTCGTTTTGTAGATTTTAATAGTGACTACTTTATCATCGTATAGAAAATTCTTACCACGGAACGGCGTTTCAAAGTCAACATTTACATGCTACGGCAGCATACGCTTACAGAAACAGCACAGACTAGCTGAAATGCAATAATTTACACTGAAACTAGATATAACGGCCTGGATGTTAAACGAGGAAACAAATAATATAGGCCTACATTAAAAATATATAATTAATTTCAGTAAGTATGTTGGTTTTTCGTTGGGTGTATGCTAAAGATACTTTTCGCTGCAAATTCGCCACGTAACTCTACACATCTATACTCTATTTCATATAACTTCAGAAGCATACTTTGTTAAGTGTTGTAGATGTTTTAAGTTATGCCAGTCGACATACTTATTTCAAACATGAACCTGATTCGTCCATTCCACCATATGTATGTATTGTGTGTGTTTGATATACATAATTTCGTCTTACATTGCGACCCACATCACATAATATTAACAGTAATTACCCATAAGTAGCTGTTAAAATGCATTGACGTTATTCGAAAGAGGGTATAGAATCATAAATTTGGCATTTTAAATGCGACGTTCCTATATGGGAAACCCGTTACTTGAAGATAAGCGAACTTGCTTCTGAAGTCAATTTACGTGGAGACTGTAGTGGTATCAAGTATAGTCGTGCGGCAAGTATTTAAAGACAGGCGAACGTGACTGATTTCTGTTTGCACGGAGACAGTCAAGTACAGTGGCTCTAAGTACTCTCTACTGTTTGTCTAGAGAGGAACTATCAAGTGGTTGACGGCTGAAGTACCAGAGGAGACTGAGTTACGTGACCTCCAACTTACTGTCTATATGTGTGTCTTTTACAAACGCAACTGTTGCAAAAATGGCACGGAAAATATTACAGTACCGCACTATTATTAAAAATAAGTAGTTGTTATTTTTAATATTTGAAATGAACTAAAGATACATTTTTCTGTATCGTTGGCAAGGCAAGGTACAATTTTCAATATCATTGGCAAGATTAGGTACAATTTTCTGTGTCATTGGCAAGGTAAGGTACAATTTTTCTATATCATTGGCAAAGTAAGGTACAATTTTCCATATCATTGGCAAAGTAAGGTACAATTTTCCATATCATTGGCAAGGTAAGGTACTATTTTCTGTATCATTGGCAAGGTAAGGTTCAATTTTCTGTGTCATTGGCAAGGTAAGATACAATTTTCAGTATCAATGGCAAGGTAAGGTACAATTTTCCGTATCATTGGCAAGGTTAGGTACAATTTTCTGTATCATTGGCAAGGTAAGGTGGCTTTACGTCTCGTCGACAGCGAGGCTAATAGAGACGGTGACACACAACGTGTCATGACGGGAGTTGAAAGAGGAGTCGCCCATGGCCTTTGTTAAGAAAGTTTGGTATGTAATTCAGCGTTATAAGCATCAGTTCAGACTTGTGGGTTTCTTGAAGCCTATATACAAAAATAAAAATCCAGCAATCCTAGACAATAGTTTCTCAATTAACGTATTTCTGAAGAATAATCTCTAACGCCGAAATATAATTGCGGCGCAAGAGATCATACTTAACAAATGCATCGTTTTGGATAAATGTTTGCTCATAAAGTTGGCAAATATAATTGTCAAGGTTTAGTGTTTTGCAGTTTTTCTATGTTGACTTTCAAAAAGTGTAGATCTCAGTTGAAGAATTCAGCGCGTATTTATCTACCACGCCCTCTTAAGGAACTATCCCAGCATAATCCTAGAGACATTGAAGGAAAACTGAGATCAGAATGGCCGGAGCCTGAGATCGAACCCGGGTCCTCCCGAATGCGGGTCCAACGTGTTACCAGCTCGCGATTAAGATCATCCCATCAGCTGACTATTCCTAACCTTTACTTACTTCAGTCGTTACCATATTTTAAATTGCAGTGTCATTCCTACCCACAAATCAAGTTCTTTGTCAAGGTCACTTACAGTTTCTGTTGCTGCTGGACCATGGAGCGGTTCACTAGCCGTTGCACCACCTCGCTCGGTCTCTTGTGTTGTTGGTCGAAATGTGCATTTACAAAAGGTCAAGCTTACCGTGTGACACGCATATCTTCAGAACAGTAGGAAGTTTGTTTGACCATGTCGTTTTCACCCAGAGATTTGAAATCATTATGAAGCAGTTAACCTAAACGCTGTATGGGACAGTTGCCATACTTGCACCTTGTAAATATGCAAACTTTTATAGTTGTTATAATACATGTTATAGTAACTTCAGTATACATTTGACTGTTTTATAAAAAAAAAGTGTAGGAATGCTACCATGGATGTCTGGGAAACTATTCTACCATACCAACTTTCTTAGCGCTTCTATACGCATGTGTGGTAAATTTACAAACTGTTTTTTAGAGTGATGGTTTGTGGCCTTGAGACAAAATTGGGCAGAGACCGTCCGTCATGTTGGTACCTGAAAATTATAATTCATTGCCACAGAAACTTTTATTTTGCCTGTGTTTATCCAGCCGAAAAGTACAGTTAATTGTGCATCAAAACGTCACAATATTGTTACCAGAATTGTTATTTTGAACTAACTACGACGTGCTCACTCCTTCTATATGTTTACACCTGGACAGTACCGGAACGCCAGTTGTCTTGAAGTTTACAAGATTTTTGTATTTGAAAATATAAGACAAGTTTAGCTCTTTTGTAATATGTAAAATATGTTCTTAGTAAAGCATAGGTATGGAACACTTACGATATTATAAAGTCTAAGACGTTAAAACTCGCATTTTATTAAAAACCACATAACCCTGTGAATAAACACATAGTACCTCCCTTGACTATTCAGTTACAGTGCAAGAATGATTATTTTCTGCAGTGAGTGCAGTGAATGGTTGAGGGTATTGGTGCAAGGGAACCGGAGAAAAAAACTGTTGAACTGCCCACAGTGCCTAGTGAAGCAGTCACTATATAGTTACCTACTTGCAGTAGCATGTCCTGATTACTGCATCCATACAAGCATTTATGAGGATGTTGTGAGTTCACGTACATCTCAGAACATTCGCTACAGAACACGTGTTTTAGGTCATAAAATCAACGAGGGAGAGATTGACAGTAAAAAGTTTACTTATTTTTTTGAGGTACTTATATTTCATATTACGTATCTGACCTATCATAACTGGACTAGAACTAAACCATGTTCAGTGATGAAATATTTTATTTTTCCGTCAAAATTATATTACAGTTACTTTACTATCTCCATGGTAAAATCGTTTCAAATTTGATTTCATACATCTCAAGAAATTAACAGGTTCCTTGTCCTTAATTACAATAAAATAGGCCAACATTAATTCTAATGCTTTCGTTTTGATAGTTGCCAAAAAGCATTACATAAATTTTCAGATATTTAAGTAAGCGTTATTCTTAAGTAAATCTCTTTGGGATCTAGAAATTGAATGTGTTTCAACATTTGTATGTATTTTATATATATATTTATTTATTTATTTTTATATGCGTCTATATGAATAATCGAAAATACATTATCCTTTTTTTACCCTTTTGCGACGAGTCGTTAGAGACTTTCAAGTTCGAATCCATATACGCCAAGAAATTACTAATATTCAGCTCCTTGATATTCCATAAATATTCGGCTTTATTTTTGTAATGCTGTATTATATGACGTTTTAAGGAGTTAAAATTAAAAAAATAATAATTTCATAGGATTTAAAAGTCGACCTCCGTAGCCTAGTAGGTTAGGCGCCGGACTACGGTGCATGAGGTTCTGAGTTCGAATCCTGGCTCGGGCATGCACATGTTGTGTTAGTTAGTCGCGGTGGCCGAATGGTCAAATCAATCATTAACATCCCACCAAGGCGATTCGGGTTCGATTCCCCCGAAGGGGCCAGTCCCCATATTTTCGTATGTGGAAATCGTGCCGGACGATCCCGTTGGTCGGCAAGTTTTCTCGAGATCTCCCGTTTTCCCCGCTCTTTATTTCCGGCGCTGCTCCACACTCACCTCTCATGTCACACTTCGTCAGCGCTAAAGACCTCGATGTTAAGCGTTGACCAAAATCTCTCACTCAAGACCTCGTAGTTAAGGGAGAGTGTTAATTTTTTCCCCCCAGTTTTTAAGCAATAACGTTTATTCAGACTATATTATCAAAATTTTCTCTTGGAAACTTTGATTAATTTGTCATGCAGAATCACAGAATCATTGCAACGTAATTATAGGCCACCGGCCAATTTTCAAGAATTCTCTTGCATTGATTCTGTATGACAAATTAGTGAAAGATTCAGTTGTTATTTATGTCAAACGGTTTACCAATAATATATACTGTTCTTTGTTGAAGAGAATATTTTGATAATACAATTTGAATAAACATTATGACTCAAAAACAGAAAATACAATAAAATTGTCTAACACTCCCCCTTAAGGGAGTTCTGTAATGAAATATTGTAATTTTATATTTGTATGGAATAGTGTTAGTTTTGTAGACGTTACGTGTTAGAACATTTTACTTTTACGAAGAAAGAGAGAGAGAGAAGATCGGCCAGTTATGCCATAACGGTATTTCAAAGTCTAAATTTCCCTATTTTTTTATAAACCACAAAAAACAATGAATATAATTAAGTGAAATATTGTACTAAATGTCACGGACGACTGTTTGACATGTTTTAAAATAAATTACAAAATACTTTTGTATTTAAAAAATCTATAAAAAAAGGCAAAAAGTTCAAAATTTCAGAATTTTTTTGTACGAGGGAAATGTACTCCCAAGTAACAACTACAAAACTATCAATATTTTATACAAATATAAAATACCGATAATTCCTCCCTTTAACAACCTTAAGAGCCCGTGTCGCTTATTTTGAATTTTTCTTAATTCCTTCCTGATTACATATTTGGCAAGATTTAATTGAAAATATTTCAATAGGGCCATAGCTAGTTACTTTACCTTTCATTACGTACATTGTATTCAAAAAATTGAAGCATAGCTACGAAATAATTAGGTTAATTTAAATTTTAAGATAAAAATTCTCTCACCTAATAATAAACACTAAATAACTTCCAGTACCGATTTCGTCCAATAACACGCACCTAATAGTAAAATGTCATATTTATATAAAGAAGCATTGCCAGTTATTCGTCACATTCTTCAATTACTAAACGAAAATGAGTATTATTAACAAAAGAGATGACGCAACCCTTAAGATTCCACTATACCCCTGATGTACAAAGTCTTTGTTTTGAAGTCGTAATATTTGTTTTACAGTATAAATAACACAAAATGTTTGTTTGAAGAACCAATTTAATGTATGTGTTCTTTAACATTTCTGCCGTAAATTTACATTACTTGGTAAATGCACTTTGTAAACAGTGATAAAAAAAAATAATATACGTTTTTTTATCACTGTATACAAATTTCATTTAACACATAAAACAAATTTAGTGCAAACATGTTAAAGAACACATACATTTAATTGGTTCGTCAAACTAACATTTTTTTATTTATACTAGAAAACAAAAATTACGGCTTTAAAACAAAGAATTTGTACATCAGGGGTATAAGAGTGCGTGGTAGATAAATAAACGCTGAAAACATAAATTATTTCTACGCTTTTTTCGAAGCCAAAGTGTATAAAATACTCAATGTCAATCCTAGATAATGGTATTTGCCAATTTCATGAGTAAATATTTATCCAGAATTACTAATTCGTTACGCGTGATCTCTTGCGCCGCAGTTCAATGCACGAGGTTCCGGCGTCAGAGATTGTGCCTCAGAAGTTCGTAACAATGGAAACAATTTTGTTTAAAACGTTGGCTAAAACTATTGTTTAGGATTACTATTGTTTAATTTTTGCAAATTGGCTTCAAGAAACCTACAGTTATAGGTTAATGCTGTTAGCGTTGAATTATGTACCACGCCCTCTTAACCAAGCTGAAGTATAAATGAGCGCAGGTATCGCTTATGAAGGAGTAGTGTAGTGTTGAGGGTGGCTGTGCAGCAGGTGCGAACCTTGTTGCAGAGCCTGCAGGCGCTGGCCAACTACCGCAACGGCAGCACGGGCCAGTTGTCGGCCGCCACTGGCTTCATGCTGCTGTTCGGCTCGCTGGCTCGCATCTTCACCTCTGTGCAGGAGACTGGCGACGCGACGGTCGTGCTCACCTATGTCGCCGCCTCGACCGTCAACTTCGTCATCGCCGCGCAGATCGTCTACTACTGGAAGAGCACGGCCGCCGCCACCCGGCACGCCGACAAGGATGAATGATCTGCCCACGAGTGCTTCTCACTTCGACCTTGCGACCTCTGCTACCCTCGTCTGCGTTTTAAGACCGCCATGCCTGCGGTGCTAAATTACTCTGTTACAAGTACTTTTATATCAGACCGGTATACGTGTTACACCAAATTGTTGTAGCGGGTCGTGATCACATGGGTGAAATACGAGAGACAGAATAATGCTGTAAAGCAGGTTTTCAAATAAAAATCACTGAATGTTCTTACGCCGGACGTACAAATAATACTTTGCTTAGCATGGTAATCGCTACACACTCTTCAGGGTTAGAGTAGCCTACGTAGGGCAGAAAGTAATGTCTCAAACAGGAAGCAGACGTCCGGCGCTCAGATGCGACGAGCCAATGAGAGTCGGCCTGACCACAGGTTACTATTTACGCAGTTTGTGCGAGTTTGATTTTTTTAACCTTGAAAAGGCGCAGATATAGCAAATCCGCCCCATATAAATGTTGGAAATTATTTGTAGGCCTGCTATGGAGTCTATTTTTGCAAAACATAAGTTTATATAATTTTGGTTAATCATCGGCTTAATTTTTTTTTTTTTTAACCCTCCCAGGCCTCTAGCGTGCACTAGGTGTTCGGATGACACCAAATTCAAAGCTGGACACCATTATATAGAATGTCCAGAAACAAACTCATAACAACGTGAATCCTCTGGGCTAGATTGGTGACTTTGTTATGGCGAAGTGTACGACGACATTCTACATGCTCAAAGGGGCAACATAGTCCCACCTTGCGTTCTACAGATACCTTGCTTTCCTTACTACTATTGTTCTGGCCATCATATTACGGGCGGAGCTTCAAATTCCTAGCAGTATTCACAGGATTCTTCGTTTACAAATACCTGAACTTGTAGCAGAGGAGGAAACTTTCTCCGTGCAGTGTTGCCACATGTGCGCGAAATATGTCATCGTACATCATTTTGATTTTCGTCTCCATCTCAGCTCAGGACTCGCGTGATGTGCTTACTAGGCGCCGGTTTCTTAACACCTTGTATTGTAAAAGCGTAGTATGCCTTTCTTGTCAATGTTCTTACTGCCGATAAGAACGCTGTTCCTTATGCCATAGCGCATAGATCTTGGACAGTTTAATTTTTGTATGTAGGTTAGATATAAATTGAAATGTTATCGTGGTTTAAGAATACAGACTTTCTATTTTGGGGATTAATTTGATAAATTAAGCTTTTAACTATTAGTAGTTTTGTGCCTTTCTCGTAACAATTATAAATTTAGGTCTCGGTTATATTAATTAGATTATTAAATGTTTTATTTTAATTTACTGTTCCTTTATTTAAGAAGGCATAGAAGTCGGACTAAACTGGTTTTCCCTTTTGTTACGTACTGCATCACCTTCTGGTTACATAAGCACAAGAGAAAGTCAGTCTCAAAATTTCCAAAGTGTTACTACAACAACTACGATTTTGAATTTTGTTAGTATTTTTAGCTTACGCTGTTCATTACACGCCTCGCGCTTCAACAATGCTTTGATTTTTTTTTTTTTTTTTTTTTTTTTCATATCGTCCCACGATAATGGCATACAGTAACCAGCGTCATTCAAACGGCGAGTGATGGTTCTTGAGACCAGGAAATTCAGTGCTGATACCACAGATTTCAGAATCTCTCGGGTTATTGCCATATTCTGCTCCTGCACGTCATTGGATCTGACGATATTCTGTATTTGTAGCGTGTGTGGCCGGGCTTGTACCTGTTCTATATGTTGTACAGTCTGTATGTACGTATCCACACTGGCACACATCGTGTCACACTGGTGACTGCATGGCCAAGATGAATGACTGTACGACTATACGAGCATCAGGTTTCATGCAGTCCGACGGTTCTGCCCAGTTCAGAGGCATCTGGAGGTGACTGTTTTCGCGAGTTACGTTGTGCCTCTTGCGAATGTCAACTGTCCTGTTCGATGGCCTGTTCAACATCGGTACTTGCCCGTGAGCATATTTCTATCACTGTGTTGCGTTGTATTTCTGTGACGTCAATTAAGAAGTTTTCACTGCTCAGTTAGGTACTGAATGTATTATTAATGTACTGTCTGTTGGATCACTCTTCTAGATGTAGCGATTTTCATGTCCAGCAGAATGTTGTTTTTTTTTGTAAACACAATTTCAAATTTTAGGATTTTTTTCCCTGAAAATACCACAGATGTCAGCTTGGTTACCAATAACGTACTCGTATTAAACGGTTGGTAATTAGTGAAGCAACAAGTAATTGGTTTTGACAAGTGTTTCGTTTAATATTGTTTGATATTCAAGTTAGATTTTACTGAAAACATGGAAACACATGAAACTTTGTAACGTATATTTACTAAGAAATCTTCTAGTGGAAGATGTGATCTCGGAATGGGACCGAAGATGTTTCCTTTGAAGGTTGTTGGCGATGATCGATCTGTTCATGTGCAATAGTAATAGCCTGACTCCTGCTAGAACACAGGTGAATGTTGAATGTTATGGTTGCCTTTAGAATGATTCACCAGACTTCTTCCTTGCAAACGTATAGTTTGCAATAACATGTAACACCTACTTGTACTAAGGATCCCACTGTACTTAATTGTACAGTGTCGTATGGCACTGTTATTGCACTGTCACCTGAACTGTAAGTAATGTATCTCTGTATGTCCTTGTGTTGTCGCTCTTCAGTCACTTCTGTCGTTTTGTATCATCAAGATAGTATTGTGTGGTGTGTTATCATTAACGTGCTTGTGCATACAGTGGTATCATCTCAGTTTGTTACCGAACTGCTTGATGACTGTAGTCTAGTCAGAATTGTAATTTGATATGGCCACGTAAGTAGAAAAGAAAACAGTATATATTTTTATGTAACTGGGAGTTAATTTTCATTTGACTAAATTTATGGTATCATATGCTATTTTTTTTTTGCGAAATAAAAACGTACAAAACGTTGGAGCAAATGCAAGATTTTTTTTTACCATTCTTGACACACAACCAGACATAAAAGTGTTATCAAACAGTTACGGGCCTGTGCCTATCGACCTTGCAGCCAAAAGGGGTGAATTAATTCTAAAATTAACTAGGCATCCTCACGTTATCATCTGTATACATGAATCTTTCAAACAAAAAATTATTCCAAGCGACCTTTTTTGAAATACATAATTACTTCTTATATAAATTGTTATTTTTTAAATTTATGCATAAAATAACATTTATGGTATAATATTTTATAAAATTCGTTTATATCGCAATGTTATAAAAATTGTACATACAACACATTTCCTTCTCAAACAGTTATCTTCAAAACTAGTTAGTCCCTTGAGAAATAATTTTTTTAATATTGATTTCCATTTAAACTGCGTGGTTGCACCTTGGTAGTTGAGACTTCTAAACTGTAGTCTCTTTCTTGCGTTCATTTTGATAAAGTACATTATAAAATCAAATAATTAATGTTTTTCCTTGAAGTTTTCAGAACTTATTAGCCATTGTAGGGCACCATTAACCTGTTTACTCAAAATACTGTTTTAATAAGGCGAAGTCTAGCACTGTTGTGAAAATATTGCCATAATTTATCCCCATGAACTTCATGCTGTGAAGTCTAGTGTTCGTAGTAGCCAACAAATGAATTGTGCTGGAGTTGCGACAGAGATAAAAATAAAACGTTTAATATTAAAATTGTATGTAATCATACTTTTATATGAAGTTGCATTGTTGTTATATTTGCCAAATGCACGTGTAGTTGTAATTCAAATATTTAACCATATTTTATGAAAAATCACATCTAGGCTGACATTGGTAAATCATTAGGTATAGCAAGAAAGAATGCTCATGTCAGTTTTACCGTTACCCTCGTATTTTTCAGTTGTTGGAAACTGATAACGTGTTTGTATACATGTTATAAAATTATGAGTTATTTAGGCTACAATCCAAAATTTTGACGTTGAATAACGTGTGTGTGTTGAACAACTTTTTCTGGTAGTCAGGCGTCATTAGTGTGTTAGTGTTCCATACGAAGGTACCCATACCTGCTTACAGAAGCTTACAACAGTGACTTCAAGTCTACCAATATGTGATTTTAAACAGCGAAGGTTCAAATACGACAAAAATACACTAGTTAACATCTGATTACACATTCTTTTCATTAACCCCTGTTGAGATACACAGTAGACTCCCGATTATCTGTGTGTGGATTATCCTATTTGCGGATCATCCGCGCACAATATTTCGCTTTAAATAGTTGATTTTTTTTTATTTATGAACACACGCTATGTTTTCTCACAGTAATGTTCACCGACATGTTTACCCCGCAGCTGTATTTTGAAAGGTTTCAAGAAGATTTAAGTATTTTTCAGCAGGCGAACCATTTAGTTCCGTGTATGAATGGGTTAACGAGATTATCCCGCACTCCACACATGCACGGATTAACGAAATTTTATCTTGGATAAACAAGATATCTTGATTATATATATATATATATATAATATTTTTTAACGCATACCCCCTAACTATTAACGCGAATAATCAAGAGTCTACTGTATTAAATTGCTGCCTTTTTGCAGGATTCAATTTGACCTTTTATTCCTACTCAGATTAGAAAGGGTAAAAGTGTATTATCCGCGATTTTGGATTATCCGAGGCATCGGCGGCCCCCACCATTAGTGCGAATAATCGGGAGTTGACTGTATTTGGATTTATCCTGTACGTGATATAGTACCTCTCACATTTCCATATTTAGCATTTAAGTTGTCGGTAGCTGTGTAACTTCAGTATCGCACCTTACATCGGAACAGCAAATTGATATGTTTAGTCATGGGTTGGGGTTTATAAAGGTTGATTTCTTTGTTACATTCATAATCCCTTATTAGTTTTGTTTAGATGCCCGCTGGTATTGTTATGTTGAAAATGGAATTGTTCCTCGTGACTGAGATGTAAATAAATAGTTTTAACAAAAGTGGGTTAATTGTTTTAAATGTATCTCTGTAAAATACACCGGATATGTGGCCAGAATGTAATTACTAACCGTATAGGACCCTAGCAAGACAAAAATGACTATAGGCGGTTAGGAATAAAGTGAGCACTCAAGAAAGCCCTGATAAGTTTCTATTTTCAGTCAATTCGTATCTTTCCGCGCGTAACGGCTAACAACGGGAAATGTCTAACCTCTCTGGACACGTCACTTAATGTTTGCGCGTGTTAGATAAATTGTTCAGTCGTTACGATCCTTTATAGTTAGATAATAAAAGTTTATTAATTGTATAAAATACAAATATGTCGATTTCAGTTGATTTTATTTCAATATTGTTGTATTTAAATAGGAAAATACATGGAACTATATTCGGTAACTCGCTACCAACCATACAAGCAGTAATACAACTATAGTTAATGTTGAATTATATGCAGTAACGGCTAGTGATATTTTTCAAAGGTAATATTGTTATTGTGCTCACTTTATCCCGAACGACCGATAGCAGAACTTCCATGATAAATTCCTATGTGTATGTGTACTTCGTTATAGTAGGTATATTGCCTTATTCTGGGTAATGTGAACATTTTTAACGTTGTACTTATTTTATCTGGTTGTATCATTCCTTAATTTGCTAGGATAAACATTGTTGTGAAGCTAGTAAATGTATTTTGTATACGAATACTTGTGTTAGCATGAGTTAGTCGGATACTTTAACTATATACATTTATTTAGATGTAGTACGAGAGGTGTTCCGAAAGTAATTTTTTTTCCACACTTAAACTTACTTGACAAGCAAAATACACCATGGTATCATGAACCATACACCTTGAACATTTTTTTACATATTCGCCACCGATATTGAGACATTTGTCATAGCGATGGGAGAGATTGATTGCATCTTGGATCCCCGACGTACAACCCCGATCTTGCCCCATCAGACTGTCAGCTGTTCCCTGCATTGAAAGCCTCACTCTTGGGTCGTCACTTCCACAACAATGCTGAGGTGGAGCAGACTGTGCGACAATTCCTTACATCGCAGGACACCGAGTTATAACAGAGTGCTTTCTTCAAACTGATTGTATGCTATGACAGATGTCTCAATGTCTGTGGCGAATATGTCGAATAATAGTGCAAGGTGTATATAGTTCATGATACCATTAGTGTATTTTGTTTGGCTATAAAGTTTCCTCGTGAAAAAAAAAAAAAACTAAACTAAATTTCGGGACACCCCTCGCACATATTATTTCTCTAAACGCGTACTTGGTTACGAAACTTTCAAGCTAATATACGAAGCAGTAAGATGTGAAAGTTACAATACGAAAAACATCTGAAATAACGATACATGTGAATCACAAACTCATTGACATGTATACTTGATGTTGGACATAAACTGCACAGATGTCTTCGTGCGGTCTCTGTCTATAATTTTACCTCTTTTTTTTTTCCTTCGGGTACGTCAAAAAGTGTGTGAAATACGCCGCTTATGTTGCCGTTTTAATTTAGAAGTATTTGTTTTATAAGAGAAGAAGTGATGCTCAGACAGAATGTAATAAGCCACTATTGACAAAACGCACACAAATTACGTAATAAAACAAACGGAAGTATTTAGGGCATACGCCATTGCAGCAAATTGTTTTTTTTTTTTTTTTGCAACTGGCAAACGCAGATAAAACATATACAATTCCACGAGGAATTCACTCAGTGATTTACAAGAGTATCAGTTAACATGAACGAGCACCCAAGCACTGAATAACAAAGGAATAAATAAATAACTCGTATTATTCCGCAAAAGGAATTCCGCCAGGAAGTTCGAAACAACTTACTGACGGAATTCCTTGTCAGATTGTATATGTTTACCTACGTTTGCCAGTTGCAAACAAAGTTCTTTTCTTTGTTTACTTGTCTATGTGTGTCTTCTCTGGTTTTCTGTGACACACCATTTGCTGAAATGCTGTATGTCCAAAATACTTCTTTAGTTTGTATCTTACCCCCATTGCTAGAATTGTTCAAAAATAACAATAATAAAACTGTTATAATACAGAACTTTTAGATTGGTAACTTAAAATACTTCGGCAATTTTTTGTGTTAAATGTCGCTGTCTTTGTAAGTAATAACAACAGCCAATTGTGCACTGTAGTTTTTTTTTATGATTGCCCTTTAAAGTGTTGTGTTCGTCAAGCTTTCAGACGTATTTGGTATCTGAAAGGTCGTGGATTTAGCACACGATTTCAATCATCTTGTAGCCTTTGTGAAAACAAAATCATCTTGTAACCTTTGTGCAGACAAAATCATCTTCTTGCGATAGTCATGATTGGACAATACATGTACCAACACTGCACCTACCCCTACAGCACTTGCATCGCAATACAGCTTCAAGGGTAAATTGTGATCATAATGCATCAAAATTTAATCAGATGTTAGTATCTCTTTCGATGTAACAATATCTTCCTCGCACTCGTTCGTCCATTTGAAAGCAGTGCCCTTCCGCAACAGGGCGTACAGGGGTTCCAGACTAGTTTGGAGCAAAACGTAATAATTTAATAAACCAGCATAAGCTTTCACTTCCGAGATATTTAACGGACGTTTAGCCTTCATTATTGCCTCTACCTGAATCAAAATAGGGTTGATTATCTCATGTGAAAGGACATGAAACAAATCCATAAAACCTAAGGAGGCTTCTGGAACTGGAGAAGGAAAATGCAGTGATAAAAAAATCGTGTAACTTTTTTCAAAAGTATTGCAGTCAAAAAATGTTTTAAAGAAAGCATTACATTGTTTATTGTAAAGATAATTTTTCAGGAAAGTTAAAGACCTACTACTGTAAGTTCATAATCAAATTGCAGTATCAAAATTTTTCTTGAATTCCATCATGTATCAGAACATCATGAAAGGTGGTTACAGAATACCATGAGCTTTAATTTTTAGTCAAAACTTATCTAGAAGAAACACAGAAAGGTGTATCAAAGCAAAAAACTACATAGTACAGAATATGTATCAAAATACAGTAGTGTTTGGGTTTTCAGGACAATTTAGTTCACTTTTATAAGTAATGCAGTATGAATTGTTATATTAAAACAATCGCGTATAGCCTGTTAATGCGATTATAGTCTTTTAATACATAAAACATTATTTATTTTTTTTACAAAAGCATTCTGGTCAAGATTGTGTTTGAAACATTACTCGAAGGAAAGTTTTTAATTACCTAAACAAAATTAAGCGAACATATGATGTGTGTTTTAAGGAGTACTTTAGAATAATGAGGAAAATGTTAATAAATTTGGTAAATCATAATCTTTTGAAGCATTTGATAAAATAATTCACCAGTATCAGAGCACCAGTTTGTTAATAACCCTATCATTCAGTGCTTTAGAATTTGTAACTTGTCACATTATTCAATAGTCTGCGTACGTAATCATGTTTATTGCTGCTCTTATGGTATACCTTGTTGTAAAATATTCAATTTAGGTAAAATGTTGCCAATGTGTTCTTTTAGTGAGGATAATATTTTATTATTTGCACAATTCTAGGTGGTATTCTAGTAATCAAGTACTATATAGATAATTATGTACATGCGCTACGGATCTATGTTAATTTAATGCTGAACCACTGTTGCCTTACTTTTAGAGAGGTGCCTTCAATAATTTTTTCTAAAGAGCTGCGTTATATTATCAGTTCCTCATGCATATAACAGCTGATTGAATTTTACTATTTTAATTATTTCACATTTCATTTTTAAATATTCCTTATTCAGATTATCTGTACACCTAGTATTATGCATCGCCCTATGTTAACAGCCGAAATATGTCAGACATAGCTCATATGTTTGGAAATTCTTACAACTCCCGTGTTTAAATATACACATTACTAGTCACATATAATATTCAGTGATTGTGTAGATAGAGTACTCAGTCAGCACAACAAATTTGTAACTCAACACACATTAACTGCAGTAAAAATTAGTTGAAAGTTTATAATTTTGGCTGTGTTGTAAAAATTTGATGAAAGTTAAGTGTGAAGTTACTATTTTAATGAATTTTGCAATGTTTGCTTAGGTACTAACATTAAACTATTATGCAACAATAAATATTGTATTTATTTTGTGATTTGGGTCTCGGAGCAATAACAAGATTCATTGTTAAAATAAGTGAAAGTACATTACGTTATACTCTTTTCATTGAATCTCTGTATTGTTGGCAGTTCCTTTAATATGTAGTTGATACTCAACTTGACATCCTGTGATCTGTAGAATCAGGTAGGACTCACGCTAATGCTAATGACATTTGTTACATACAGTGGTTATTTTCATGAGATTGTTTCATTTATAATTGTCTTTGATATTATGTTCTTGTCAGGGGAATTGCATGTGTTAATGGTTACAAATAATGTAACAGCAATAAATAAAGAAAATTAAAAACGAATATGTGATAGGTACGTGTGTACCAATATTAACATTCCCACTGTCTAGTACAGATTTTTAAAACAAATTACATTAGTATATGTTTTTAAATATTAATTTTGGAAATAGGAATGAAGTTTTTAGTTACATTGTTATTTTCAGCATATGTATATTATTTTTATTTGTGTTGGGCAGTATTTTTTGTATGCAAACAATGATGGTATTTCACTGAATATTTTAATGTTTACAGAAAAGTATTTTTGTACTAACCCAAATATAAATACATTTGCTTTTTATGGTTGAGGTAAGGTTTTTAATTTCTCGTTTTGTAATTTGAGTTTTTTCTTTGCTAATTGTTTGGTATGACTTATTTACGTAGAATATTCCAAACTAAATATGGTTGTACGTATGTAAATTGACTTCCATTGCTTATATAATGTATTCATTCCATGGATGAAAGTACAATTTGTTTTTAAAATAAAATGAGTATTTGGTGATTTTTTTCCTGTGTTTTTATTTATATATAATTTTTACAAAATTGTCAGTGTATATTTATTTTATCAACAACTAATGTATCAGCAAAATAGTAAAATCAGTAAACCACCCTGGCAACTATACACTCAGCAAAGTTGGTGTATTATTGACAGAAGCATAATTTTGTCAGAATATTGGTTTAAAATCTTTCCATGTACAGTGGTACAATTCATTGTGGAGGAAATTGCAAACGGAAGAATAGGGACATACAACAATGTGTTGAACAGGAGAAGTTGAAATACACATTGTTTAATTTATGCCTCCTTTTTTATTTTCTGACTCACCTAATTTTGAAAATACAAACTGTTTATTTAATGTAGATTTTAGCTGTCTCGAAAATAAATCACTTGAACGGCGAGTGGCAGAAAGTAAATAATTTTTTGTTTGGCTAGTGTTGCCATTCAGAGCCAAGTTCACTAACTTAAGTGATGGACATCTATGAAAATTGAAGGTACTTATGAAGTTATTATTAGTAGTTATACAAGAGCTAATATACTCAGTAGCAGTAACTCCTTAAACTACAAAATAGCAATACTTTTCCTACTAGTTAGGATTTATAAGATCTAGTAATGCATGCGTTTTGTACTTGGTTTTGTACTAACATTTTACTTCAGTAACTTTTATTGTATCTTTCAATAAGCTAATTTTAATAATAGTTAACGGAAATTTTGTGACGTGAAAACATTATTTCTGATGATAAATATTCCAAAGAATAACATAAAATTACCATAAAAGAATTTGATCATTTAAATTAATGTTTTAGTTTTTAATTAAGGTAAGAAATACAATCAAACAATATTTTAATATTTGTTTCTAAAACGGTTATTTTTTGAAAGAAAGAATTTGTAAAAAAAATGTTGTAACAGTGCTTCAATATAAGTTCTAGACTCAGTATATAAGAAACTAGTAAATAATATGTTGTAATATTGTGTACAGAAAATACTCAAATGCAAAATTGGAATGTTTTATTATTGACAAGAGGTAAAAACTTAACAAGTTTGCTTTTTAGATCTAGTAATTGTTTAGCATGATCATATATAATTTTGCATGACAAATAAATGAATGTTTTATGTTACCATTATACCATTTTGAGGTATAAATTTAGGAGATTGTGTATTGATGTTATGAATTCATAGTCAAACATTTAAACAATTTAAATAACATTAATGTTTCAGTACATAAAATTGGAATATCACAGTAAGATATGCAGAAAATGTATCGGAGCTGAGTGCATCTTATAGGTGTTTTTTTATTATCTCTAGAAGAATAACAGTAGATAATTTAATTCTTATGCTACAATTTACATAAATATGATTTTGTTTCTTTCAAAAGTATGTTATAATTACTTAATTATTACTTCTATATCATGATCACTAAACCATTTTTGTAATTGATATATAAATAATTTAAATAAAAAAAATATCCTTTTTTATTTTGGTTGTTTTCACAGCACAGAGTCGATCATCCTTACAAATTTCAAATTTTCGTGTTTAATTACTGGTAAAGATACATGTTGGAGTTAACTAATTTAGACTGCGTATTTATAAGCAAAAAGAATGGGATATATGACGGAGTATGAAATGTGTTAAAATTAAGAAAATGTCATTATTTTATGTTTGTTTCTATACTAAGTTAATTTTCAATTTGTTTACATATTCTTTATTTCTGTTTTTAGTATTATGTTTTCGTTATTTTAACTCTCCATGCAGAGCTATGCCTAAAAGGCCCTACAACCTAGCAGATATACCGAGAGGACCACAACAAAGCTTACAGTTTTAATTAAGTCATTGCTGTAACAAAATACCTTTGTGGATAAAGTAGTTACATTTGCCCAAAATTATTAAACATACTTCTACTTAATTAACCACTAGCGAGCAATGCCAAGGGACACAATATGATTAATCTAGTGACCCACGCGAGTGCCATCCTCAAAATAATACTGTTTCCTAATAGAATAGCTTACAAGTATTTATAACCTTTCATACCAAATTTTTCTTCATTTATTTATTCTTTCAAAGTATGACAATATGAGTATGGCTGATTACTGTACACTAAGCACATGATATATGAACAAATGAACAAATAAAACATAATTATTAAATATTTTGAATAATATACAATTTGAGATAATCTTTACAACTCTCATTGTTTGAGAGAATCTAAGTTAACACTGAGTAACAAACATAAAAAATCGTATATAATTGTAAAGTGTATTGCTTACAACAAGAACCATTGTGAATGATTCTTATGACTTTTGATTATAGCCTGGAAGTAAAATATTTCTGCAAAATATGTGACATACTTTGTTATGTACTACTTGAATAGCTGTGACTTGAGCTAATATTACTTATTAACAGCCAGTAAGTACATTATTACCAACTAAAATAAATTTTATTTATTCAACATGCAGGCAATTGTGAATAACTTTATGTATTGTTTTGTTGGCGTTATTACTCCTTGTAAATTACTGCAGAGAAATTTTATTTAGTACATAATATTAGTGATAAAGTTTTACAGTTTAATTGTTTTCCTACGGAAAGTTAGTTTTGCGATAAACAATTGAAGCGAAATATCTTCTAATTTATCATCCACTCTTAAGGTGGACGCCCCCAAAAACTTCTCGCGCAGAGCTTTGTAGTTGATAAAATAATATTAAAATGAAAACACGAATATTTTTGAAATTCTGTAATCATAGAGGCCTGGATATTATCAAATTAAAAACTATAAAAGTTAAAGTTTTCCGTTTTTATATATTTTGTGGCTTCAAGCTCTTATTTTTCTAAAAACCGTTTTTTATTTTTTACTCGAAAGCAAAGCATTCTATCTACCGTCTAGTTCTGCATAAACGGACGTCCGAAAATAAAATATCTACTCAGCAAAAAAGTGTCATCGAATTAGGATGAGTAGTTAAATTTTATCGACGATTACGTATTCCAGTAGTTTGCGCGATGTCTTGCCTTTCCATGCCCCTTACTGTCTTGGGTAACTAGAAACGTTTTCTTTATTTTACGCCCACGGAGCTTTGTGTTACAACTAAAGCATCGAACTGTCTAGGTCGCTGGACAGGGTTTTTTTTTCCGGAGATTTCCTTTCCCCGCCCTTTTCATTCCGGCGCTTCTCAGTTGTAGGTCCTAATTGCAAGTCTTCCTTCAGGGCAAGCAGATATCTACAGACACTAACAATAGTAAGTATGTCTCCTGGATGTGATACCCTGTCCTCGGGTATCCACCCCATACGATACTTCTGTAACATGCGACTGAATATACTTGTACGAATTACTTGCTCTGCGCCAGGGAACATATCGAACTAAACCCCAGCGTTAATTAAGCCCATGACACATAATTTGTACTGCTTTATACGATAAATTTTTTTTAAAATACTAAACGAGAGCGTATATCATAAAACTGTTACACAGTTTTGTTAAGAAAGCTATGTATTTTACCGTAAACGAGGTGAATAGGATCGCTGGTGCGAATGGGATCAAAAGATTTAGAACAAAATTACGAGTGCAATATTTGTTTTAGAAGCGTTTTTTTCTTGATAGGCAAATTGATGCTGTTGACTGGTAGTTTGATTGGAAAAAGTTGTTGGCGAGAAATTTGTTTCAAATTGTTATCCTATTCATCGCACTGTGATCCTATTCACCTCGTTTTACAGTATGTTAACAAATATTTTTCAAGACGAAATACAAAATAGTTATCAAATTAAGGAAATTCTCATTAATGGACTAGTTAGCCAAATCTATAAAAAATTTTGGCCTAGAAAAAATTATATTGCAAAGTGACAAAATTCTTAACAAAATTGAGCAACAGTTTTTCGGTGTCTGCTCTCTTTTAAGAATAAAAAAAAAAAACCATCGTGAAAACAGCACAAGTGATAGATCATGTCCTCAAGGCAAACGGCTCGAATTTCGTACACTTAGGACTTTCGTGTCATTGAAAAAATTGATAAAAGCACATTTAAATTTTGAATGCAGGAAAGCTATATACTAAGCAAATTTCCTAGTCTTTATTTTTGTTCAGAAATGTGCCCGAAAAATATCAGCGTACGCAGTTTTTTGGTTCGGTTTTTAAAGTATGCCGTGCAAAATGCCTGAATTTCGATAACGAATTTTCCGTATGTTTGTATCATCAGTAGTCGATGTTCATATTTTCGGTAATATGGCAAGTGGGGTAATCTGGCCTGTTATTTGTATTCTCAACAAGACCCTTATTTTCACCGTAGACTTCCAAAACTGACATAAATTCTCTCTGCAAAGCCTCCAACATCAGAACACTAAATTGAATACAATTTTGATTTTGGCCTCGCCCTTTGCCATCTTCACAATATAATTTTAATTATTATGTGTAACTTTTCCAAATACTAAAATCTAAATTAACTATTTGTCGATTACATATATTAGTAGGCTACATATCTTCCATGAAACAGCAATATATAGCAACACCCGTTTTAACTGAAGTTAACTTTTAGTTATACAGGATGGAGCTGAATTCGACCGACAAACAGCGAGAGGTGATTTCTCAGTAAATTATAAGCACGAAATGTGCAGAACACTTTGTGTCTAAAATTAATATTTACGATGAAATAAGCCTTTGAAATTTGAATTTTGAAACAATATTTTCGCAAAATATATGAAAGTAAACAACTTGGAAGGACAATACTCTGAACATACCTTTATGTAGTTAAGCTCTTCTAATCCACAGCAAATTCTGGTAAAGGCCTTCCATCCTTGTGAAAATAACAGGTGTGGTCACCCTGTATTTACATATAAGTTTTGTAGCATTATGAAATTCAAACATTTGATGACGGTTTATTGAGATGTGTAACTTATGTAATAAAAATGATCCTCTTGTTGCAACTGTCTAGTACCAATTGTTTTCGTTCAAAACGCGGTAAAGTATTAGGTGTACCGTTACAGAACCTAGAACATAGGCAATACTGCGGACGTGTGTGTTCCGTTGTTCACAGCGCACAGGCGACGGTGGACATTCACTGTATAACATACGAAAATCAGCTCACCAAGCCGGCCTTTAAGTGCGTTTTGAACAAAAACGATAGGTCCTAGACAGTTGCAACAAGAAGATCATTTTTGTTACATAAGTCACATAGCTCAATAAACCTTCATCAAATGTTCTAATTTCCTGATGCTACAAAACTAGTACGTAAGTAGAGGGTGACCACCCCTGTTATCTTCACAATGGTGGGAGGTCTTTACTAGAATTTGCTGTGGATTAGAAGAGCCTAACAACATAAAGCTACGTTCAGATTATTGTCCTTCCAAGATATTTATTTTCACGTATTTTGTGAAAATAACGTTTCAAAATTCGAGCTTCAGAAGCTTATTTCATCGTTAATATTAATTTTAGACACAAAGTGTTCTGCACATTTTGTGCTTATTATTTACTGAGGAATCACCTCCCGCGGTTTGTCGGTCGAATTCAACCCCAGCCTGTATAAAGGCATAATGGTTATTTTTATACTTTCAGTAAAAATGTCATATCCGCTCCCCCCTCCCCCCAAGGACTAATCTAGATTTATTTTGATGTATATCAAAATGCTTTTTCTCTTAAAATGTTCTTAAAGAATTTTAAGTGAAACTCCAGTATTGTGGGTTACGACATATTGCAGTTTCATGAACGATATGCATGACTTCCATGCTTTATTTCAGTGAAGCACATATTTTTGTTTCATTTATTATCAGTTTGTATGGCCACCACTTCCTTAGGGTATCTTCAGTAAGGATTCGTATGTACTTTAATCAGCAAGGTAGTGTGGGCCACAGGACCACAATCTAAGTTACCTCATGGACCACAATAACTATTTCGGTATGACGAAATGTAAAGTAATGTTTATGTAATTATTAATTAATGTGTCATTTTAAAATAGTTTGGCAAGTTACGGCACAAAAGACCTCCAAGGGTCATCTGTGGCCCGCGGACCATGCGTTGATGTCCCCTGCGGCGCTGCGATTCGTCGGTTCAAATAGCAGGTTGTGATATTTAGACCGTGTTTCAATTCTACCAGAGAGAACTCTTTAGTCCACTCGCTCTCGCAAACACGGCACTACTTCGTATGCACTCTGCCTGTCTCAATGGTTCGCAGAGAGAACGGAGTTGTATACTCGCTCTCGCAAACACGGCACTACTTCGTATACACCCTGCCTGTCTCAATGGTTCGCAGAGAGAACGGAGTTGTATACTCGCTCTCGCAAACACGGCACTACTTCGTATGCACTCTGCCTGTCTCAATGGTTCGCAGAGAGAACGGAGTTGTATACTCGCGCTCGCAAACACGTCACAGCTTCGTATACACCCTGCCTGTCTCAATGGTTCGCAGAGAGAACGGAGTTGTATACTCGCTCTCGCAAACACGTCACAGCTTCGTATACACCCTGCCTGTCTCAATGGTTCGCA
>PNEQ01129163.1:0-24736 GCA_003012365.1 Medauroidea extradentata
TGCAGTCGCCGTTCAGTGCTTGCTCTAAGTTAGAAGGTCGCACTCACACTAGAATCCAGAGTCCATATATGCAGTCGCCGTTCAGTGCTTGCTCTAAGTTAGAAGGTCGCACTCACACTAGAATCCAGAGTCCATATATGCAGTCGCCGTTTGTGCTTGCTCTAAGTTAGAAGGTCGCACTCACACTAGAATCCAGAGTCCATATATGCAGTCGCCGTTCAGTGCTTGCTCTAAGTTAGAAGGTCGCACTCACACTAGAATCCAGAGTCCATATATGCAGTCGCCGTTTGTGCTTGCTCTAAGTTAGAAGGTCGCACTCACACTAGAATCCAGAGTACATATATGCAGTCGCCGTACAGAGGAGAAGAGACTCTATCCGACTCTGATAAAATAAACTATCTCTCGGTACCTAGTTCGGTGTCTATGACATTCTTTGCATCATCACCAGGCCGTCAAAATCTTCCCATCTGATTGGCTCCCAGCTATGTCCAGAGGCGGAGCAATTCCTTAACATAGCAAGTCATCGATTTCCTGGCACATCTTTGTTGTTGCAATCCGCCTCTTTTTTGCGGCACCCAGTGACCACATTTCTGCATCCTCACCGACGCTGCAGGGTTTCAGAGTCGCGACACAGTAACAACGTGGTACGTGTTTGCTTGCATGCTACCCTCAGAACTCATTGTGCTGGGAGACATGACACGATTTATGGTTATTTCTGCAGCAGTTTCCCTTCTCAGCGAAAATGTTCACTTAAAATATTATATTTGGAAATGGTCGCGTAGCTTACATAGTTTCAATCCATACGTGTGCTAGGCCGACCTTCAGTAACAACTGCACAGTTTTTTTTTTTTTTTTTTCAAACAGTGAAGTGGCTGTATGTGTTTTGTTGCAATATCTTGTTTTTTTTAATGTTACTAATAATTTATTAATATTTTTGACACGTACAGAGTCACGCGATATCATTTATTTTTGACACTAGCAAAGGAAGAAAACCAGTTAAGAAAGATATTGCAAAAAATAGCATCAGTTCCAGTTACATCTGAAGGGAAATCGCTCTTTGTGCGGGGGGTATTATGGCTATCATCATGAACGTTCTCATAACCAACCATTGAAGATAAGCGTACACACTCTCAAAAAATACCATCAACATGGGTGACTCAGTGAACCCAGGTGGAAACTAAACCCAGGATAGTACACAGCTAGAGAATACTTCAGTAGCTTTTATGTCACAAAATTAATAATTCACGGATATCAAATATTTTATCTGTGTTTGTAAGTTCTTTGTTAGTGAATTGCAAATTTTCTCCTTTCAGTTTATGATTGACCATTAACTCATACATGACATTCAGATGTCTACCTTCCCGAAAATTACTACGTTTCGTACGTTCTTGCTTGCCTGAAATACCAGGGTGAGCGCCGTTCAACCGACTGTCTTGAAATACCGACACTATCCGACAATATCACGTCGTCCTGGGACGATACTCATGGCGAAGGAATAGTTGCTGGTGTCCTCATCAGGCGGTTCTGCAATTACTATCGTGGAGTGTGATGTGCCTAACTGATTTGGTTACGTCGTGCCATGAGTGGAATTTGTACAAACAAAATAACTTAAACTGACCTCTGCGCAGGTCGTGTTCGAAATCGAGAAATGTAATTGGTTATGGAGGCAGCATTTAGAATTGGAAGAATATTTAGTAGTATTGATACCGGGGCAACTACTTGAGAAGCAACAAGCTGCTCCGGGGATGTCTTGCTAGTCAGATAAGTACCTGAAATTGGAACTCTGTTCAAGTTAGAAGAATTAGGTTGGAATTTTTCGTTACTGAGATTAGATGTTTCTGTGTGGGGAATTCTATTATTATTTTCCGCTTGAAACTTGAATAGTTCTGTAATTTCACTTAAGGAAATTTAAATTTCAGATATATCTCTAGAAAAAAAAATTCAAATAGTATTTTCATATTAAGAAAGCATTTCTTTGAAGGAACAAATTTTCTCGTATAAATGTATTCTTTCACAGGCGTATATAGTTATTGTGTATAAGTAGTAAGGTTAATGTTAAACAATAAAGGTAATTAAAATATTAAGGTTAACACATCAATCTTTGTAAATGTATTTACGATGGAGAACAGAATTTTTTTGAAATTGAGTGATTGACAGTAAATTTATATATTTTCCTATAGATAATTGTTCCTTTGCACTGCCCATAACTTACCAAAATCAAATAAAAATTCGTATTTGGGGCGATGAACTTGAAGGTTATATACACGTGCAGGATGTCACAAGGATTTTCTACGCACTCTTTGAGTATTTGATTTTACTTACGGATAGTAACTATGCAAAAGATTAAAAATATATATTAAATCAATTTCTCTCAATGTGTGTTTTGGGTTAGTACAAATTGTTCTTAATAATGTCGAAAGGTTGAGTTCAAAATTTAAGTAAAACTACTTTAAGCCAACTTTTGAAGGAGGCAGGGCAGGAGGTGCTAGAAACTGAGGGACTGGACGACTTGAGGGTGAAGGCTCCGGTCTTCGTTAAAAAAGAAGAGATTTGGGAAGCAGGATAGGGGAAGATGAGTGATCTCGTCCTGTGTTAAAGGCTCTCGGGCATGTTCAGTTAGAACTAGTAGCTAAAATTCTATGCCGGACACAAATATATCAACAGTAGTCAAATTCCTTGTCACACTTAATGCACTATTCAAGGTGGGTTCTTCATGCTGCGACAATGTTAAAGGTGCCTGAATTATTACAGTAGCAGCTAAAGAAGAAAATTGGATTGTGTACCAACTGATAAAGATCTGTTTTCAAAAATATGCTAGTGAAGTTTCAAAAGACTAGCGTGTGTCTTAAACTTTTGGAGAAAAGTTAACAACCCAATTAGTCGATGCGAGATTTTGTACAAGAGGTCTGTGGAATAGTGGAAGAGTTGAGTCTTACATGTACGGAAGTATATTTCACACAGGTTGTTTTTTTCTATTATTTTACCACGGAAGAGCAGACTTTTCATATTCGTAAACAGACCCTTCACACTAGATCATTTGCTGTCAATAGCGACGCATGTAAAAAAACATTTAAGACAGTGCTACAAAAAAAAATTTCTTTTGAAAATAGTATTAATAGTTAATCTTCCAAAAATGTAGAGACTTCATCCCGAATATTTTTTAAGTGGGAAAAGCAATATGTAACTGGCCTCTTTGCCATTTGTATCTATTAAATGTAATGTTCATTGTAAATAATGCAAAATGTGATAAAATTGTCGTAGAGAACCCGTTGACATTCCATTGTAATCAGAATTATGTGTTTAATCTTGTTCAATCGTAATAATTTGTTTAATTTCATTTATTTTTAATTTAGTTTTGTATATTGGCCAGAGGCGAAGGGTTGGAGAGGAGTATTTTGAATTGTGTCACGGCTATTTAACCCTTCACGCCGAAGGAAAGAGAAAGCTAGGCTTGGCGGCCGAGCGTTCGCCCACAGCCTTGAATTTGTGTGGGAACCAAGGCTAAAGGGGTAAGAAGTAGGCCAGCTCAGGGGCGTGGCTTCGCTTACCCCCTGCAGTAAAATTAAATATTAACTTTATTATTAGTTAGCATAGAGAGTTGAAATTTTGTATTTAAGTTGGTGTGTACGTTAATGTCAAGCTGTGTGAAATTTGAAAATATGTATTAAACTGGTGCGGAGGAAACACCATGTTTAGTTATGTCAGTCGTCCACAGAGTCTGTGATTGGCTAGGAGTAAAAGGGGGGAGTTCTAGGGAAAGTGTCGCGAGCGCGTCGGTTAGGTTTGTTTGGGGGACTCGTGCTCCGGCCGCCACGAGAGGTGGTTGTGTCCCGAGCCGCGGGAATTCACGGGGTCCGCGTATTTGTTTAGAGACTTGCAATCCGGACACCACGAGAGGTGGTTGTGTACCTTGTAGCGGATATTAGCGTGTTATATTTGTGAGACTCGCTGTTCGGACACCACGAGAGGTGGTTGTGTCCGGAGCCGCGGGAATTCGCAGGGATCCACATATTGGTTTGCGAGACTCTTGTCGCAGGCACCACTAGAGGTGGTTGTGCCCTAGCGCGGGTATTCGCGTTGTCCGTGGATTATTTGTTGAGACACTAGTTGCAGCCGTCGAGAGAGGCGTGGGACTGACTAGCTAAACACGGGTTTCCGAAGTATCCAGAAAATAAAGAAATTCCGTTATTATTATTCCCCTACTAGAACAGTGATTAGAATTAACGTGTATATATTCTGTATTCAAATAACCGAGGGAGGTTATAAATACCGTCAAGTGGGGTGAGTTTGTGACAGCAGAGGTGACCTTGTGGCACTCAGAATCTTCTATTTTAGATTATTTAAGTAAAAAATAAGTAATTCTAAACAGTATTATGATCTTTATACTTAAACCATCAATTTAAATTTACATATTAAACAACCACAAAAATAAACATTGTAATTGTCACAAAGTCGCCCGCAGTTGGGACAAAGCAACCCCGCTTGACGGTATAGTTACAAAGGATTGCTTCCATATGAAGATTTCTGGTAACAATATAAGTCAGTAGTTAGACAAGAAATAAATATGTAAAGGATAGTTATTCTCAAATAGGGGACAGTACTGGCACAGTTCATGAAAACCGAACTAAATTTCAACACATCCTATGTTTCGATTCTAAGCAGAAGTGGTATTTTCTAGTTAATTGTCACCAAAGAGAAAAAAAAACAATTACGTATAATGATATATCTTGTTTGGATTTTGAGAGGAAATGTGGACTGGCATTTATTCCATTATTTAATATTGACACAGTAAGGTGTCAGCACTTCTTGATTCGGGTACTTCTTGTCATTTAGTGAACAAAGACTTTTGTATTATTGAATTATTCCGGACTTCGCCAAATTGGTTTGTTAAATTAGTAAATGTTTTATCTCAAGCCACAATATTCTCATCTTATTCATCTCTAAATGTGTGCACCGTCATTTGTTTCAATTTCGTCAAAAATTACTACTTCAACTTGAAAATTAGCTGATAAATCACTCGTATCATATAATAAATTAATAATTTTTAATTTTTTGTATGTGTTTAAATTATAGATCCAATTTTTCATCTCGTATTTCTTCCTCCAACAAATATAACAAGCAATAACAACCAAACAACAATATTATATTGAATAATATAAATAAACGCTTTAACGTATAGATAAATAGCGACTGAATGATTAAACGTTTAAATAGTTAGCGGTTGATCGCTTTAGCATTAAAAAATAAATATTTGAAATATATTTTATGTTACACGTGAATAATATTTGAAGTTTTAAGCAAAAAATTAACAATAATAGCAATTATGATGTTAAACGTAGTTTTATCCTTTGTAGCACGAGAGATCTATTGACTAAAAATGGTTGTTATAAACCATCCTTAGATTTAAATAAGACAAATTATTTTTAGCTTTCCAGTAAGGCTACAGTACATACAATTAACAACTTAAAAGAATTTTAGTAAGAAAAAATTACCTAAACAAAAAATTGTATTATGAAATCATTGTATATATTGATGATTTATACGAGTTATTTGATAAAATAAAATATTGTAGTACAGGATGTTCCAAAATGATCTTTACAACACTGACTGCTAATATAAAAAAAAAAACTAAAAATAAATAGAAAGGTGCGGTTTGCGCCACAATGTTCATACACACCTGAAATTTTAGCACCCATAGCGAAGTTCAGTGTGAGCAGCATCTGTAGCACGCAGGATACATATGCGATATTCCAGTTCCGCCCAGGTCCGGCCTAGCAAATCTGCGTTCATCAGTTCAATTGCTGCTGTTATGCGTACTCGCAGGTCCCGCACTGAAGTGTGGTAGACCACATCCTTCACAAAGTCCTGTGTGGTGATGTCTGAAGACCTTGGGGGCCAGGGAATAGGTCCTCTTCTACCAAACCAGCGACCTGGAAATTTGTCATTCCAATCAGCCCTAACGACCAAGACCCAGTGAGGAGGAGCACCATCCTGCTGCAGCACGATGTCAGGTTGTAGATCTTCGATCTGTGGAAATGCAAACTGTTCCAACATGTCCAGGTAAACAGTAGAGGTTATTGAGGCTTCTGCAAAGAAAAAGGGCCCAATCACAAGATTATGTAACAGACCACACCAGACGTTCACCTACGGACTGTCTCATACCAATTCCATGCTAAAGTGGGGGTTCTCAGAGTCCCATATCCTCATTATGGCGGTTTACCTACCCGGACATATGACAACAAGTTCGTCCGTGAACACCACTTTTTTTTTTTTTACAGAAAGTCTGGGTCGTCATCAATTCGACTTTGAATGTCAAATGCAAATGATTTGCATTTGGGCCTGTCATCAGGTTGAAAAGTGCATGCAGCAGTTGCACCTTGCAGGCATGCAGCTTCAGTCTCTTGTGCAGCATCCTGTGCACCGTGGTTGTTGGTAGCTGCAACTGTCGAGAAGCACAACGGACTGATGTGGAGGGACTCAGGATGAATGCCTGTTGCACTCGTTGCACATCTGCATCACTGGTGCTTGGTCGTCCTGAACTCGTCCTCTTCAAGACATTTCCAGTTTCCTTGAACCTCCTGTACCATGCTCTGATAGACGGACGTGATTGTGCCGTGTCTCTTTAATGTGTCCGGAACTTCCGCTGGACTTGGGTGTCAGATCTGATTTCTATAAACCACTCGACACAATTTTGGAACAGCCTGTAGTTCAAAATTTTTACATTTTAAAAAGTTATTAATTAAATAACATATAGTTACAAATAATTGTAATTATAAACAAAATGTGTTCTAATAAAATAGAATGGGTGGTTACTTACTAGTAATTATCAAAATAATAGACTTGAATATATCACTATAATGACGGTAAGAAAATATTTTCTTATTGATGGAGCAAAATTTTGCATAAAATGTTTTAAACAAAAACCACTCAAAGACTTTTAAAAAAAAGTCTAAATTGTATTGTGTAGAATGTATACGAGCTAGATATTGTGATGTAAAATTTGAATAAGAATGTGTAAAAACATATTTTAAACAAAGTCAGTATTATCACTAATTTTAAGTTTAGATTTTATTTAATATAATTAAAATAATAAGTTGTAAAATATATACCGTCACAAATTCCAAGGAACTAACGATATCGAAGGTAAGAGGGTATATAAAGACCCGGTATACACAGACATGAAAAATAACTCCGCAGTGGCCCTGACATATCACTAAAAACAAGAACGTTATACTTGAAATTGTCTGAAGCAGTTTACGAGAGCGCTAAAGTGTGGGTGCTCGAGGCGAGGAAGCGGGGGAACGGAAGAGGTACCTCGCATACGGGCGCACATTGCTACTTGAAGGTACCCACACACTCAGGCGAGGCGGAGAGTGGCGAGGGTAACCACTGTGTAGACACCTCTCTCACTCTTACCCACACAACAACTTCGCTATCCGGCATCATGGTCGGTCAGTATGTGCTACAGTACAGTGTCGTACATTCATTAGTAGTTCGTCTGGTGACGTCATGACGGTGTTGGCTTCATCATATAATTGAATGGTGACGAACTGCACAATTGTGGACATACGCCATTGCGATGTATGTCGTCCCAGAAATTTTAGAATGAATATCGTTCTATGATTTATAGGACGACATATGTCGCAATGGCGTATGTCCGCAATAGTACAGTTTGTCATTCTGTCCCATTTCGAGACACATTCAAAGAGAATACAATTTAATGGTGTTATGCAGATGAAACCATCTCACTTTTGTAAAGGTAGAAAATAAACAATATTTGTTTCTCTGGAATTTCGTTCATTTTGCTAATTAGTATATTATCATTTCCAAATACCGTACCTCAGTTTGACTTTGGTTGCTTAGCTACTGAAGTTTTACTACATAAATTATCCAAGAGCTTGATTTTTGTATGGACTTAGGTTTGTACAGGATATTTACTAGATGTACATTAGGGATATTCACTGGATGTCCGGTAGATACATTCGGTGCATGTACTTAAGGGATTCCAGGGGAAATACTTTTGGGATATCCTATGGATATACTATGGGAATTCGCCAAATAATTTCAATTTTTTTTTTTTTTAATGTTTTGGGTATTTAAAACCTTCACTTCAGTAATCCACACATCTATACTTTGTAATTGTAATGAATTACAAATAAAATTAATGATTCCCATTATAATAACCTTGGGATATCCATCGGATGTCTGGGAAACATTTAGGACACCTGGGACAAACCTGGGACAAATATGGGATAACCCTGGGATATCCTGTGAGGTGAGGGTAATTTTTCCTTAGAAATATTACCACGTCTTAAAGCGGCATATTCCAATTTTGTTGTTTGAGAACTTCTTAAACAGTACTATTTTTCACCATAGCATGTAAATTTTTCCGGGGAGGAATCATACACCCCCGATTTTATCTGAGGGCGTAAGGATACAAAATTTTTAAGGCAAGGACCTCCTTGGAACCCGAAGCTTGATCCGCCCTTGATGTAATTGCAACAGTGTTACAGGTGCAATTTGACAAGTTTTATTTATTTGTAAAAAATATGAAAATACGTTTTTTATGTGATTTAGGTTGAACGTAGAATAATTTGTTGTATTGTTAGAGAAACTTGAAAAAGGATTCGCATCGGAAAACACTAATTTAAGGGTTTCTAAGGAGTAGCAGATAATGTATAACGTCCATAATGGTTAGAAGGGTATTTTCATTTTTAATAGAATGGTTTTAATAATCAAGCCTTAAAAATCCTTGTGATCTACATGTTTTCCGTTGCAAGTTTTGAAATGTGATATCGTGCCCACGTGCGCAAAAAAGAATGTTTTGCTGGTGCAAACTTGTTAATGGAAAAACAATTATTTAAGCTATTTGTAAATTTATTTATAGTTATTATGAAACATCACGTAAACATATGAGACAGGGGTGTTTATTCTATAAAACCACAAAAAGAACTTTTGTCCCACCCTCTTATCTAAAATCAGAAATATCTGTAATGTTGATTTTACAGCAACAAAAAAAACTGTTATGCTATAAAAGTCATATTAATTTGCGTAATAGTACTACAAACGTTGCGGTAAAATTGTGAGCTACGTACGACTACAGTATGCACATTCAATACAGCAAAATAAGTACAAATTGTTGTAAACTTGCTAAAAGCCTTCTCGAATATGCATCCTACACGTCAGTCAAAATTTCGGTTCTGTATATAATTTATATTATTTATGTTACTAATGTAACTTTACTTCAGTTCTTTCTCAAAGTTTTTATCTTATAACGTTATGCATAGTTTTGTCACTTAACGGTAAATATATTAGTTGTCTACGGCTAAATTATGCATCCAGACAAATTACTTGTACTGTATATCAAAGATCAAACTGAATAAATAATGATAAAACAACTTCACTGATTTACAATCATGCAGTATCCTTTTCTCCTAGTCTTAATCATCCTCTTACTTCAATGTTCAAATTCTAAATCGCAGAATGTTTTTGTACTTCTGAGATAAAGTTTTCCGCATTATGATGTAATTTCCTTCCTCCGTACTGCCGCACGTCAATTCAACGCAAATGTGCACTGCTCCATAGTTACACATGTACTGCTAGTACGCATGTTGGAGTGCGTTAAGGCATACAGCGCGCGTCGACAAAGTGATGCGTGTTGCCACATGTTACCTCACGTCTTGTGTCTTTGGATCGCATGTACAGACATGGAAACAAAAAGTGGGCCACTGAAATAATCGAAGTTCACATCGGCAATCATCGGCTGTGTGCAAGCGGGAGCCTGGTATTCAGGCAACCCGCAGAACAACAAATAGCAGTGCGTTGGAACTGCGCTGGGCACAGGTTGTGTTGTAGGATTGGAGCATCGCCTATTCACACCTTAACACGTTAATGAAGTTACGTAAGTGCACAAATTTTCCAATAACCAGATAATAACAGTTACCCATTTTGTATCAAAATGTTAATAGTCAATGAACGTGTATTCTAATTTTCATACTGCGAGCTGAAACTAATGCATATTTTAACACTATTGTAATATTTAACTGGCGTTCGTGGTGACGTTTGGTCTGACTACTTGCTTACATATTTGCACATATAACACTCGCCGAACATTGGAGTGATCCACTGGGTTTTCTCAAGGTACTTCTATCCCTCTTTGACAGTCCACTGCTGATCCACTGTGACCTAACTTCACATCTGTTAAGCACAAACAAATTAACATCATCACTGTAGTGATTCTTTGCAATAAAAACCTTCAGAAACAACCATAGAACAAAGTATTTCAGACATTACATATCTCACATCAAGTGATAAACTTGATCCTAATACCAATCATGTGGTGGGTTTTTCTTCCAGGTAGTTGTAAACGGTCACTTTCACCCCGTTTGACAGAGACAGTTGTCACTCTCCCGTGCGAAACGACTGCACACGTTGTTCCGTTCATGGGTCCTAACATAGAGTGTTATCAGCAAAGCTTACTAAGCAGCCATGTATCACGTAAAATAAATATTGTCACATAACAGTTGTCAGAAGACCGTGATGCAAGGAACGTATTATTTCTTCATACTTTCTTGTTCTGTAGGTAATATCCTGACTGAGAGGTGGTTAAAGTATTGATTATTAACAAGTATTATGTAGTGCAAGCAAATATGAAGTGTAAGGTTACTAAACGTTTTATGTTGCTGTTCCCTACGTTACTGTATGCAATCCCGTATTTGACAACTGTCATCTGTAATGTATGAACGCACAACTTCTAAAAATTACTGTCAACTACTTTGTATAACGTTATACAGCGACATGTTAGTGAACGAGTGAAATTTCACAGGGCGCGGTCTACCGCAATTTTCATCGCCATTTTTTTTATTGGTACCAGATATTTTTTTCTAATTTTAGCCACAAAATGTAACTAAATTTGGCTCTTATAAAATTTGTTTATCTCTCATAGTTTTCACGTAATGGCTTGTTTAAGACATATTTTGCATGTTTCCGTTTTAACGACCACACTAAAACCAACTGATATACCAAACTGAAAAAAAAATCACAGTTGATAAAGACATTGCAGGCTACAATGACATGCTCATAAAATTAAAGAATAAAAATTAATTGAATTAAAAAAAAAATGGTGAAACTAAAAATAAAAATGTAAAAAATGCAATAATTTGTTTAAAAATACATATAATTTTTATTCTTTAATTTTATGAGCATGCCATTGTAGCCTGCAATGTCTTCATCCACTGTGATTTTTTTCAGTTTGGTATATCGGTTGGTATTAGTGTGGTCGTTAAAACGGAAACATGCAAAATATGACTTTAACAAGCCATTAAGCGGAAACTATGAAAGATACAAAAATTTCATAAGAGCCAAGTTTAGTCACATTTTGTGTCTAAAATAAGAAAAAAAATATGTAGTACAAATAAAAAATTAAATAATGCTGATGAAAATTGCGGTATATCGCGCCCTTAAATTCCAATATTCAAATTGCGTTAACTTTAATATTTCTCAACCTCTGTATTGCAAGCAACTAAACTATCGTTGACAAAATATTATTTTATGAGATTGTGATATTTAAAATATCCACAGCTCCTACCAAAAGTTCAAGGACAAAACTATAATTAATTTACAGAAGGTTTTGGCCTTATAATTTGTTCTACGGGACCTGATAATTTATCAAACATAGCTTCAGGCCATGTTCGGAGTTTAATTTTTAAAAATTTTTGTTAATAGGATACTTTGTTTGAAAGTTCTTTTTTCTCGTTTTTTATATAATATTACAATACCAGTATATTTATTTTTATTGTGATAAATATCATTATTATTTGTAGAATATAACTAGAGAGTTATTCTATGGTTAAAGTTATTCCTTAAGGTTTTGTGTTTCTGCCCAAAAATTAGGATAAACCTCATCCATAGATTTATTTTGTATATCTCCGGAAATACGTTACAGTGAAAAAAAAATGTGTTATTAAAAAACATAGAATGGTAACATTTAAACAAACTGTCCTATTTCCTATTAAACTCTGAACATACCCTGAGACAGTTATCCGTGTGTCATTAACAATCAGGTCCCGTGGAATTAATTAGAAGGCCAAAACTTTTGGTTACTTAAATATAATTGTGTCATTAAACTTTTGATAGAAGCTGTAATTGGTATGCAAATACCGTTTGTATGTTCCGTTATAACACGCAATAATTATTTCTGGATACTTGAGCAATAAGAGCTAGTTAAACAAACTAGTGTTTTTCTTGACATAGCCTACAGCGTACCATTATTGCGTACATTGCTCTCAAACAGTGGCGTATGGTCAAAAGAGGGTGGGGGTCAAAATAGTACAATGTACTCCCCAAAATTTTACAGTAGGTTACAAAATATAATTTTACTCATACTAGTTCATATGCGTAAATTTAAAAAATTCCAATAAAAAATAAGAAATACAATATAGCAAAAGATACACTATGTTTAATCTAATTTTATAGTTATACTGACTTTAACTAATACAGTTTAACTACTATCAACTTTAAAGTTTAAGAATAAAAGTTTGAGTAAATATTTATGCTTTAACCGTGGTGAAAGGGTTGGTTATTATGGTAACATCTCGACCTGTCACCCCTGCAGATATTTTTTAAAATATAAATATGTTAATTCTCTGTCCGCAATACAAGGATCAGGCAAGATTCGCCCCCCTTTCAAGGTTCGGTCATCTCCGTGACAGTTCGGCTACTATCGTCTTCGCTAAAATACAGAAATTCACTTTCAAGTTCAGTGAACGGTTTATCTATAACAAACCGTTCGGCAGCTAGGATGACGTGTAGTTCTTTGTGTTGTAGAGGGCTGAAATATGTTGTCATTTATACCAGCTACCTGGCCGCGGTTTCGCTCGCTATTGTTTTAAAAATGATCAACATATTATCAATCTGGGTTCGATTACACCGGCAGTCAACCGGATTTTCACATGTGGTAATCGTGCCTGTACGGTTCCGCAGTTATGTTACTTTTCTCATGGATCTCCCGTTTTCCCGGCCCTTCTGTCAGCTGTCACTGTTGCCTCTATAATAGCGTAGTAGTTCCCCGTCGCCGCTCCTTTCACGGGGTTTGAATCCTAAACTTCCTACCAGTAAAATAGCACGAAAATAAATTAATATAAAATAATTTAATATTTATAAATGAATATGAACGATATAAACCTTAAATGTTATTTGAATCCATGTAGAATACCGTATGATTATAAGTTACATAGTACATTCTTATTTTTCTCTAAACGTTAGCTACTATGGAAATATTTTTCACTTTTCTATTCAGGAGAGCGTTTTCGTCTGAAAGCGATATCGCGAATGATTAGTCCAAAGGAATATAATATAACTTGTAAATCTCTTTCCTTGTTTTCACTAAGCCTCTGAGGCAAGCAGCGTCCTTAATTATTGTGTGTAGTTGCGGTGTGTATTGTAAGAAGGACGTGAGACGTCGAGTATGTGACGTCAGTGATACAGTACCTACCTGAGTGAAATGATAAGGGCGGAGGAAACGTCAGATCTCCGAGAAAACCGTCGACCAACAGCATCGTCGGGCACGATTCCCACATGCCTTGAGACAAAATAGTTGTGCTAGTGCGTGGCCATAGACAGTGCCGTGATTAGATGCCGTCGTATCCGGGATATAATTGCAGCTGTTCTGTGGCGATATTGGCGTATGTTCACTGGAGCCCATTGTGTGACTGTCTGGCTGCCTAACAACTGCCATGAGATACCACATCGTGCTGCAGGCCTACCTCGCTCTCACATTAGCTTCAGGTAACTACTTCACACTCTCTGCTCTTTACCACTCAACATCACTGCTATAGGCTGGTCACAGTCAAGTCAGCACTTTTCAGCGCTTTCTCGTCAGTAAATGTATTCTAGTTTCTCTCAGACTTTCAAGTATCAGTTCAGTCAGCATCTGCGTTTATTTCTTACCTGCCTTTGCCCACAAAATTGTCCGCATGGTTTTCAGTTAAACGCGATACTAGATTTAGTTTCCGCTCTATATAAATATCTACAATCAGTAAATTTTTGAATGTTTTTTCGTAAAAAGAAATGTTACAACATAAATTTAGACATAATTCACGTCAGTTTATGCGCTATTATTTACGGCGTACAGAATGATACAGTGACAGGTGCGACGGCTCATTCTCCGTAACATCAGTAGTGTGATGCTTTGGAATACAGAATGAACAGCATCTTGTAGTTTGTTTGTGGTTTTTCATTTGTTCTTATTCACTTGCTGTTTCATAATTCTCCGTAATGCATTGTCACATCTCAACAAATCTGAGCTTCGAGGTGACCAAGGAAGTGGTGAAGGTGCTACTGCACAGCCTCTCTCAGTCAATCTACCAGGGAAAATGTCACTCACGTAAGCTCTAACTGTAAGTGCATAACACGGATGCGACCCATCCTTCTGGAAGCAATTATCATCTGCAATACCAAGAGTATGAAGCTTAGGAACAAACCACTCGCAACACATGTCCTGGTAACTGTGATGAGTCACTGAGCCATTAAAGAAATCTGACCCAATAATGTGTTCGCAGAACCTGCTGCCTCAATCATAACATAATAGTGTGGGTTGTTCTATAGATTTTAATGAAAGCGGGAGTTTTATTTACACAGAACTTAATATTTGGATCGTTCGATTGTAAATTGCATATCGATCAGTAAAGCGAACCTTGTTTGTGAAGGCAACATGAGGAATGTTGGCAGTGAATTCCCGCATGCTTGAGTCCTCGTGTCAAAATCTTGTTCGGTTAACTCATTGACAAATATCAGACGATATGGAAGAAGTTCAAGAAGTACTAGCGAATGCCTGTGTCTTTTTCCAGTAGCGACACAGAGAATTAACATTTTCGGGGAGTATAAGGACTTTTGGGACGTCGTATTATGTCGGAGTTTCGTATTCGTTAAAACGTTTTACATAATCCATCGCAAACGGTTTTTTAAAATCTGTTATAGTTAATTTAAAATATAGAGAAGTCAATTAAACAATAAATTGTGTCGCAAATATGAAAAAGATAATATCACTCCGAGTAAACCAATGTTTTTGCACACTATGCCACCGCTATGGATATGAACCCACTGCAGGAACATACACAAAAATTTTATTTCCAGACAAGTTTCACATGTAAACTGTTCGAAGTGCCTAGAATTTGCAGATTTTAATACATACCTACACCTTATATGCCACGAAGCCTGCTAGCTAGCCTAAACAAGTTAGCCAAACTAAAATACAATCAAGGCCGTAACACTGAAAGCAAGCAAAGTCCTCGAAAATAAGAACTGAGCAGCTATGGAAGTAGGCCCTACCACATATAAACTTCTCGCCGTAACCGAACACCACGTCCCCTATATATCTGAAATCGGACATGACCATTACACCAGCATGGTCCTTTGGTCACAAGCTATAAAGAAACAACGCATGACGTAGTGAAATAATTGTTGCGTCTTTCTTATAAAATGTTTAAATATTAAGTTAATCCCTTCACATCATCGTTCGATTTCAATGGTCAAAACAAAATACACATATCCCGCTTTAGCTTGCTTACCACCACCGAGAAGTTTGTAGGAGACCTATTAGTCCCAAAAGAAATAATCAACTAAAATATGTTTTTCAATGGCAAACTAAGTATAGAATGTTAATCACTAATCGTACACGACGTACCAAAACTATCAAGAAATTAACCGAACTGTCTGAAACAGTTTGTACTACCGAACATAAAATGATCCCCTGCGAAAATAAATTAATATTATATACAGAGCATATTTTTGCCACCGACAAGTCTTCAAAACACACAAAAACAGCATTGACAAACAACCGTGCTCCGAAGTGTACTTAACAGATAAAAACGATACTTAAATATTTAGATTACTGCCACTAAATCTCTACCAAAGCCGTTATTGCTTAAGTATATATATATATATTATTGCTTGACCTGTAACTCAGTCCTGTACGTAAATTAGAACCAATGTCATGCAGAATACTTCCTTAGCAGCACGTACAACTAATCCTGCCAGAGTAGGGCGACACGTCCACACTATTTTACGACACGTGGATGGAATACACTACCGCATCGCAAGCATATCACACTTAACCTACGTCTTCTACGAGGAAGAGTGCTATCGTCAAAGAGTATCTAGCCAATTGATACCCTTAAGCACAAGCAATGCCATAGGAAAAATTGTGTGCACTAGTAACTGTCGAGAAACAGTAAAACAGGTACCGTAAAGAGGGGTTACTTTGCACCACGTTTTTTTTTCTTTGTTCTAAGTAAAGGTTTCCGAATCTTAAATTGTCGAAGACTTCCCCATGAATAGCTTTCGTAATAAACAATACTTGAGAGTGACTAGTATCTTGGTATTCCAAAATAGTACGAAATAAACACGGTTATGCAAAGTTACCCACGAGAATGCAAAGGAACCTCACTTTACGGTGAAAGTAACAATCAGCTCAGCTAACTTCAACGGCTCTTTTTTCTGTCTTGTCTCAAGTCTGTGAAGACATTTCAACCTAAGCAAGGTTAAATTACAAGTGCGCATATTGCCTGCATAAATTGTATTTCTGTTACAGTTGATTCAGTATTATCCATTTAACTCAGATTTACCTTTCTTCGCCTACACATACGCGTTCCGAGTAGAACCTAACCTAATGATATCTATCCTACTCCGACTTAAACCTTACTGTTCACAAACTTACAACCGTACAATTTGCCTTACAATTTATTATGATAGATGGTAGACGACATAATATAAATAATTGATGAGACATGATATTTGATAGAATGTCGAGAGCATACGATAAACGTTTAATATTACTCGGCATCTTGCTTCCAATATGCTGATGACCTCCAGTTAATTCTATCCTGTTGCATGGAAATACGTTAAAGACTGTACAACAAATATAACAGTGATTTACAAAATGTGTTTCAGTGACGTAAGATGAACTGCCTTAAACTAAACTGAAAAAATTCTCCTACATGATCATAGGCTCTCAAAACGTACTAAAAAAATTGAACATCGTAAAGACATTGTCGCAAATAGAGATATCACATCTAAATAAATCAGCACTAAAACATACGAATAACATCTGACATATATCTTCATTGAAATAAACATAAACAAACCTCTAGTCGGTCTGCTTCATTGCCGTTTGAAGCATCTCTATAGAGTTAGAAGCAGATTAACTATCTGTACATACAACTATAACTGCGAGTCGCACTAGTTCTATCAAATGTTAACTACCGTGCAGGATGTAATCATGTGATACTGCACTAAATACCTAACAGCCTCAACCTCCTCTGCGTACATTATACAACAAGAGAGAAAATAGACAAATAAGGAATATATTTTAAGGAATTTGAAATTAGAATTTTTTTCTAAATATATTTTGTGCTTATCTCTTACCGAGATTATTCTTATAATAATATGCCCATTTAAAAACCTTACAATTATTTATATCATGTCAATTCATTACTGACAATTTACAAACATGACTACAAGAATTTGACTAGAATACACTTTAATTTTTGAGAAAACCTATATATATATATATATATATATATATATATATATATATATATATATATATATATATATACCTATTCTTATCACACACATACAATAAATACTTCTGAATAAGAACAATTCTCATTAGTGCACTAGCAATTTCAAAAAAAAAAGACTAAAAATTAAGAAAGTTTACGAAAGTTAAGTGTTGACATAATATGACGACCAAAACAGATATTTTATTAATTATTTATAAAACCAATTTAGCGCCTCATTCTGGTAACTAAGACTCTACTGCTGTATCCATTATGCATGATTCACAATTGTTCTTAAGCCTTACTCGACCCTGACAATCGATTCTCACTCTTCCTAATGTAACCTCTCATGTATGTTACAAATACATTGAAAAAAAATTACCTAAATTCCCTACCGCGAAAAACTAAAGTTAAGCAGCACATGGATACTATTCCCAAAACCTATGGGCACAAATGCCAACTACAGAAGCTATCCGAAAATAAACTCTGCCTAAGCTCCATTAACAATTTTTAAATTTACTTATCTTAATCTGCCAACTCCCCAAATTCTGGCATATCATTATTTTTGCATAGAGTATAACACCCTAACTCGGTCGTTTACCATATCAGATGTTCCTAGAGTAGGTCCCCTTCTTTATAGAGGAAATGAATCCCTTCCTTGTTTTCGTCAGCCAATCAGCGTCGAGTGTTCAAAAGCAGGCAGCAAGCTGGCTTCCTGTACTGGAACCTTCTTGGAAGTTCTTAACTGTTCACGATGCAATGTTGCAACCAGATGACCGTCGCAGGTGCAGCACCAAATACAATGTAACAACAATTTCAGGCATTGAAAACAAAACTTCCGTGATTTTCTTCAGGCCGAGGTAGAGATGTACGAGCGTGTTAAATGAGGCACATATTGTCTCAAGGGCTATTTGTTAATATTAACATGGAGCAAGAAATCGTGTACAGAATATCCAAAATGCATGATCATGATATTGTTTCAACCTTAAAAGACGTGATAAGATAAAAGATACACTCTTAGCATTAAAAGGGCTGAACATAAAAAAAACAGAAGTGTGTATCACTACAACTCACAACTATAAAATATAAGATACACAAGAACAAAAAGTGTATCAAATGGGATTATTAAATGTGTATCTATACATAAACGCACAATGCCCAGAATAATAATTATTTTCAGTTACCTCGATATAAAAATCAGCATACAAGCACTCGTTCACTTAAGTGGGAGACTTGTAAAACGCTTTACATCAGGCATTCAGTGGTGGGTTTCAAGTCTGTTCTTGTTTTGCACACCTCGCAATCTAAATTACGAATGGAACATCGAAAAATCTGAACAATTATTTAAAACTGAGTGTAATAAATAAAGTAATTTTTTAAATAACTTACTTTTCTGCACGCACATATACTTGAACATGTATTATCATCATATGCATTGCATTCGTGTAATTGTATCCAATGATATCTTATAATGTTCTTTAGTTAACTGTTATCATGTTACTATTAATTATAACTACACAATTTCTAAACTATAGTTAATTCGCTGAGATGTGATAGTTGTAGTTTGTAAAGAAGAGTGCGTGATACTAGTATAAGTGGTAAGGGGTGCACAAGCTACTAACCAGCGCGCGCTGCTGCAGTGCGACGAGAGTTAAACCAGATTCACAACGTCACTTAACGTACGCATGAACACACGCACGTACGTTAAATATTAGAGATTGGATTCACAACAATATTTAATGTAGACATGCGCGGAAATTGTTTATGTCATAACAAAATGTCGGTAATAGATGATCGTAATTTATTTTTACTTTTCGCTGCGAAATAAATAATGCATGACCACAAGATAAATGATTTCTCAATATCAGTTAATATTTAATTGATTCTTACGCTTGCACATGCTGCATTCACAACCACCACTTAGCGTACGAACGTAAATTTTAAAAGTTGATGAACTCTACTACGTACGTACGCATGCTACGCGAGGATGTGAATGCAGCATGCACACTCGGTGTTTCTACTTTCACACATACATACGCGCGTACTCTAAAGGGCAGGGGGGGTTGTGAATTCAGCCCTAAATTGGTGACTGGTCAAACGAATGTTCGTATTGTTTTTAAGGTCTCGGTCTTTAGTTTTGCAGTTGTTCCCAAAATATGTATTTTACGCAAATTAATAGATACAACAAAAATTAATTCTTACAGTCCTACGTACATATCATCATTGTATCTGTATTTTTCTGTTGCAATACACTGAACGGATTCTTAGATTTTCGCCCCTGAAATATCACATATTTTGTTGTCAAAATAAGTCAGAAATTAAACTAATTATTTTTTTTTTGCTAGCAAACGATACATTATTTTAAAAAACCACTCTGGCAAAATTGGTTATCGTATGACTGTACATAGTCTGACATTTTTTCACAGCATTTGGTTAAAAAATATTCGAGTTATTTGAAATTGTATGAAATAAATGAAAGATCATGACCTTAACCCCCGACGCAAATAATAGGGTGTTATAAGTTTGACGTGTCCGTGTATAGCTGTGTGTCTGTGGCATCGTAGCTCCAAACGAATGAACCAATTTTGATGCGGTTTTTTTAAAGCTGACGTGATCGAGATGGTTCTTAACTATAAATTATGAAGATTTGTTCAGGCGTTTGATGATCACCAGCTCTTTTCTAGTTGTTGAAGGGATTTGAGCAAGTTATACCGATTTGATCGATTCGAAATGTAGTATTCAGTGACTTCAATTATGTAACAATAACATGGTCACATTGATCTGATGCTGCAGCGTCATCGGGAATCTGCAGAATCTCCAACTCCTCATCAATTTACAGTAGTTTTTTTTTACATTTAATTTAAGTTGTACTTGTCTTATCGTATTTTAAACAGACGGAAACGTCAGCTGTATATGTGTTTCACTGTTACAGTCAAACGTAAGTAAACACATGTACGCCCAACAAGGGCTTTTATGTACTGTTTATTTATTTATCGATAGCAGATCGTGATACATGCACTGCATTTTCGGTGTAGTAATTATTTCTACAACATGTGCGATACGAAAGATATCAATTACAGCTACACTTCGCATAATGTCTATAAAACGGTTACTGTCTATATATCTTATGTTAAAGTTTTGTTAAAATAATGTTGTAAATATCGTTAATGTGATATGAAAATATTTAAAAAAATAATTTAAAGGGTTCCATAACACTCTCTGTTGCATAATACCGATGGTTTGGTAATAACGAGGGCTTTGATAATGTTACTGAACGTCTATTACTTAATTACATCGATCAGTATCGTAGATATTATCGAGAGTCGTTATACACCAAACATAGACATTGTCAATGTCGAGAATTATCAATATATCTAAATATGTAACAGCCCTTCTGTCAATTTCTCGGGGTTCTACATAGCTATCTCATTTACATTCATATGTTCCCACGACTTGTTGTGTTCATACTTGCCTAAATACCACCAATTCATGCATGGTATTCTACGCTCAGTACCTGTCTGCCACTACACGTGGCGTACATATCGAACCCTCCTGATTGCAAGCTGCAATCACGTGAACACTGCGTGTTTTCATTGACAGACCTCACCTTCAATCACGTGCATGTGCTTCGCACGCTCTCACTTGAACGCGATTAGACAGTAGATCTGAATTTGGTTGCTGATTAATAAATTATAGATGTTAGAGTTTATTTAGTATATGATAGCAGTTAGATTATATATATATATGTATAATAAATTATAGTTAACAGATGAGTAGTATGTTTTGACAGATTTTGGACGAAGGGGCTCAGTGGGGCGCTATGTGGCACAACCATGTTTAACGTCTCAGCCAAGGCCGCCATTTTGAATCACGTTGACCTTTACATTAAGGTCACAAAAGATCAAAATACCCCAATTATCCACCATTTAAAAAAATCTAGCGTTTCCCTAATATTTTCAAAAACTGCAAAAAATATTTTAAAAAATCAAAGTTTTCAGAAATTTTTTCTCAAAATACCAAAAAACTTAAAACAATAATTTTAACACTAAAACTATCGGGTTTCAAGACGCCATTTTGTTTCAGGCCGCAATTTTCGATTTTCTTCGAGTTTTCTGAAAATTTTCGATTTCGCATTTCATCTGAACCCCGCATGTATTAAATCAAATTTAATAAAGTTCATTCATTTAAAATTACTCAAAAAACACTTCTCAAATAAAAATGTTTAATAAAATACTTTTTTTGTAGCAAAAATATTTTAAGAAAATTTACTCTATGTGTAAACTAGATGAACTCGAACGACTCACTTACTCCCCCACCATTTTATACAAGGATATATCAAGCTCCGCTTCACCCTTCCCTCACCCAAACCACCCACAACCTCCTCCCCACATCGTACCTCAACCCGCACCCTCATCTTTACCTCCTACCACCCTGAAACTCACCAACCTTTTACCCTCCCCCTCTCCTTGTCAACAAATAAACCTTCACTCACTAACATTCCTGCCAAAGCCTGTCCTAACTAAACTCGCACTCCTGTCCCTTGCTATACTTTCTTCATTACATATATATGTAGCTACTACTTTACTAACAACTACCAGTTACATGTGCTCGAGCACTCACAACTATGCTAAAATATTTATCAAATATCTCATTCCAAGAAAAGCTTCTATACTGAATAAGGTATTCCAGGTTCAGTTAAGATTTTTTTTCCTATCTCTACATTTCTGCACATTTTATGTCATTGTTTGTGCAGAGCTTACAAATGCTTTTTCATATTTATTTCCATAAAGCACACAGAGGTAAAAATCATTACAACTATATTTTCAAAAATTTGAATTTTGTTTACAGTATATAATATACAAACAACTACAGGAAAACTCACAGGAACCTCTTGAAAAATCATAGTTTGGTTATTTTATAACCGCCTCATCCATGACACTGAAACGCAATCAGTCAGTGTCAATTTTCTTAAAAAAATCGTGCCTTTTTACACTCAGAAGCTTCATGTAAATGCAATGACATCTTAAATACAAAGTTTTCGTAGCAGAAGAGGCACCTACATTTGCTCAGGTTCTAGAAACCGCAACCGCCTCCTTCTTATTGGTCGGGGAAGCCAGCCAATAGAAATCCGTGTTAGCTGTCATGTATAGTTCTTAATGTACCGGCAACCAAACTTCGAGTGATACCTTTCTAATTCATTCCTTACAATTACAATCGTCTACTCTAATAATGTAGATATTTTTCCCTGCTACTCTTGTTGTCGCACAGATTTTCCCAGTACCCTACTCTGTGTGCCGGTTTCGTGTGCCCTAATTATGCTTCTCTCTCATCCGGGGCATTCGTGGCATCAAATGCTGACATCGTTTCTGTTTAAGCCTGCTATGCAATACGTGCCACCGCTTACTTAGAAAAACCGCAATGAAGGCTCAATCCCCGCCTTTTCCTTCGTATTAGCGACTAATGTTTGTCGTCATACCCATTAGTCTGAAATGGGCACAAGCTTATGTGGTGGGATATGGGAACCTGTCACAATAAAACGGTTCTTGATCAATCATGGCCAGCTATCGCCAAGCTAACTAGACTGGCCTGTCAAGAAGCAGCTACCTACCCCAGTCCTGTGTTCATTTGAACATTGCCATTGAAGTATTGTTGGGGTGGTGCGATGTGGTCGGCTTACGGTAGTAGCAGCAATAGGGAGATTGCACACTAGAGTAGAATAAACAGCTGTGCAAAGCCAGTGTGCAGATCACCTAGTTAGGCGCATGTGGTAGGGACAGTGCGGCAACAAACCAGAACTATTGCGATAAGAGAAGATTTTAAATGCAGTGGTTCGTCCATCTCCACCTCCTCCTTCAGGAAGAAGATAACCTGTAGCGACCTAAGATGACCCACCTTATGTCACTGACATGCTCACGACAGATGATTTTTGGTCAAGAGTAGGCACTGCCAGCAGGGCCAACCGCTTCACCACCATAAAGGGTTGAACGTCGTTGCACTGGAGCCGAGACCATAGATAGTGTGGCGGATACAACAAGCCTGCGCTAAAGAGACACATGGGACGCTTCGTTCATTGGAAGCCACGGTGGTAGTTATGTGCAGAGAAGCGTGCATGTCAGGTGACTATCGCGATCGCTGTACCACTCCACTCCACAGCTCTAGTGATGTGCTGCGAGACCACTACACACACTCTCTGACGACATTACATTGCCTTCCCATCCCCGCATATGAATCAACAAGCAGTGTGATTACAAGCACTAGCACAACACCGACTTCTGTGAATCTGAATCCCACGTGGAGTAGGATTACGATTGTGGCTGCATGAGATAATACAAATCTACCCAATTTGATACCCACCGAGCGAGGAACCAGAAGTTGATTCAGATAATGTTTGGCTAGTTCCCTTTGTAGAGGTGGACTAAGAATCTTCTACCTCAACAGATTGACACAGATTCCCTTTTACTAGGTAAATCTGGTAGAAAAGGCTTCTTGACTACACTTTTGCTCGGCGTCATGGACGGGAACGTTCTTATTTTCCATAAAACTTTCTCAATCGTTCTTCAACAAAACTACGTCTCTCGTTTTAACGTCACAACACCAATTCCATTCAATACTTTCCTCGTAGCCTACCCCGGGTTTGTTCGCCAATATGATCAGATCCCATGATAAATAACAAAATATTTCTAGCATAGATATAAAAGCTGTAGAAGTCATTAAAGTTTCAAAAACACAATACCTTTTACATTCAATACATATACGATTAAACTTACATTCTTCCTGGCACGTGGTAACTATGGTCATAGACTAGTAAATGCCTAGGTTAATTGACAAATAAATTGAAATTTATACTCATCTGTAACATAAAAAAATGCTATATTACAAAGGACAAACGGATGAGAAAAAAAAATCAAAAATCAAAAGAAATACCCAAGCCACCACCAAAGCAGACAACCCCTGTGTTTTAGGTCTGCTTTGAGAATGGGACAAACAAACAAAAATTAATATGACCGACAAAATAAAAATATGATACACGAATGAGGTGAAACAAACCAGTGTTATGTAACTTACTAACAGAAAACAACATCCGACACAACGATGAGACGAAACAACACACAGTAGTTTTCCAGACAGACAGAAGTACGACGTTTCGGGAACTAGAATATGTTTCCGTTATCAGGTAG
>PNEQ01129163.1:24836-52509 GCA_003012365.1 Medauroidea extradentata
TATATATATATATATATATATATATATATATATATATATATATATATATATATATATATATATATATATATATATATACATATGTGTGTAGGTGATTGGTTGGGTGTATGCATGTATGTGTGACCAATTCTTGAGGCCAGACTTGCCAATATCTTATCTGACCCAGAAAAAAGGTTCGCATGGAAATACTTCAGACACAGAATAAATAATGTTAACAGAAGCGACAAGGTAAGTTTTTCCATTGTTGTTATCGTACCAGCTCTCGGGTCGTACATGAATATAAACAATACCATGTACGTTAGAGACATTGGTTTATATACACATTTGTAGTGCTTGTGACACTGTAACTAGTTTGTATATTAGCTTAATATTTAAATATGGTAAACATGAAGATTCGAGTTTCAAAATCAGATAATAACTAATTCTATTAGAAGTGACATAATGTAGTTTTTTAACCACTGTTATTGTACGAGCTCTCGGGGCGTACAGGAAGGTAAACAAAGCCATATGGAGTTTGAGACATTGGTTTAAACAACCGCTTATATTTCAATAAATACTGTAATTTGTTAGTATCTCATTTTACATATTTATAAATTGCAAATGTGACGTTACTTACATATAAGTTTCCTCACAGATAATAAAATAAGGCCTATTATACTTCAGTATAACCAAACTTCTGCGAACTCCGACGCCATGGCAGTCCAAAGAGAAAACGAGTACGATAAAAATCAAACCTTGTCGCTTCTGTAAGTACATATTTATTCTGTGCTTCAGATGACCTATGATGCCATATTGCTTTAGAAGTGCGATACATTAGGCTAGTTTGGTTGGTTTTTTATTGGATATGTGTATTACTATGTGTACATTAAAATAATAGTTATTTTGTATAAGGACTTACTGTGAATGTGCTTGTAGGTGAAACCATAGACAAAGTGTTCATCCTGCCAGACGTCAATCAAACAGTGATCAACTCTGGAGAAGACCTCGAGCTAGAGTGTTCCTACATCAAGCCTATAACCTGGCTGCCTCCAGAGACAGCGGTGAGTTTACTACCCGTGTAGTTACATATTTAACTCAGGTTTACAGCCTTGTCGTCCTGGCGTAACGTCACATCTACATGATTTAAACATGTCAATCTTCCTTTCCACGACTCTCCTTACACTTACTGGCTCGTCACATATGAATAACTATGCCTGGGCCTGAACTGGTATTATAAACTGGTCAGATACGCAGATCTGTCAAATCTAAGATTAAAGTATTTTTTTTACGGATGGAATGGGTTGTTTCGGTGGGGGACTCACCTTTAGTTTTTGCATCCAGTCATTCATTTTTTGTAGAGAGTTTCGATGCTCGAGTTGTTTCGAGATTACTTAGTAATGACGAATTAAATTTTGATATCACACTCTCAATATAGCACAATGGTATTCATTAGTAGAAATCACAACTTTATGGTTCGTTAATGTCAGAATTTTTAAAATATCTGTTCGTGGCAGACACATGCAAACAATATGAACATCAGGGCACTTTTTTAGGCACTGAACGATCTTTGAAGGAAAAAATATCGTTCCATCTTCCGAGCTTGAACGCGGGAATTTTCATATAATACATTCGTTCTCGGTTAACCAAAGCTGGTGTAGTGAGTAGAATACATTGTAGTGTAGATACCACATATTTCTGAGTTAGTGCATCAACAATAACAGTTTTGAAAGAATAGACCTTTTTTGCAGCAGCCACCTCTGTCCGGCGTCATTTTCAAACATGTTAATAAGATTTTCAATGTTACCGATAGAATTGTCTTTTTTTCGGATAAAAATATATTTTTTAAGCGCATTGTTTATAAAACTGAAACGTCGTAACTTACATTCAGCCTCACAAAACTAAATTATGGCATACTAACCTCAACACAGAGATAATTTGTGAGGTTAAATAAACCCGAGCACCAGGGTATTGCACACCTAATGCAGATTATATTATTGTGTGCCTGTAGGCAATCTTCATTCCACGATGATGAGATGGAATGAATATGGCACTGCAAGGGCTCACCAGAGCAGGAATACACTCCTTCACCACCACACACAGACAGAAAGGTGATCTCATAAGCCTACTTTTCCCTTCGGAAAGTAAGCTTTTAACCAAGGCTATCTCCCTATCTCCTCTTCCTTTCCCATCGCCATGCCATAAAATAGTAAAACCTAATTTATTTACAAATTCAGTATGCGAACGTAAGATTTTTGAAACATGCTTAAAAAATTAATAACTAAAAAAATAACTATAAAAATACCTTATTATAGAGGGTTCTAACCTTAGATTGCAGTACGGGGCTCGCGGCGCGCGCTGTTGCCAGATCGCAGCCACGTTACGAAGATTGCGAGATGTACTTCTTCATAGTTTTTAGAACTAAAATGTACTTAACATTTTTTGAATTGATGTATTGTATATTGTACCACATTACGCTTCAAAATCGCTATTAAACCACAATTTATAAAACTTTATAAACTGTTCTCATGCCCATTGATATGAATTCATTAGAATACTAGTAATAGGCAATTCGCAAATAATGCAATATTATCATATACTTTTAATCGCTATTGCTGCTTCCAATTTAGCGTCTGTCTGAAAATAGGAATGTAGTTTGGGTAATTTTGACGATTTTGAAATCGATTACGGAAAACCAAATGTCACGTAGAAACTGAAAAGTTTTGGTGTTTTGCCATTATTAAATTTTTCTGAAATTACATTTAAAGTGGGAGGAATTTTGTGAATCGGAAAGGAACGAACGTTTGGCAGTGATGTAATACCATCCCTCATTTCCACAATTTTTGTGACGTGTCTTATAAGCCAAAACCAGAGCAGATAAATTTATCTTCCAATAGTGTTTAAATTCGGTTTAATATAAGTATAGTGTTCTTTCAAAACAAAAACATTAAGTTGAAGCTGATTATGTACTTAACTGAATTCTCGTCACTGAACGAAACAGCTGAAACCAGGCAATGTTTGGTCTTTAGAAAATTAAATATAAAACGTAGCGCATAAAAACCCTAGAAATAAACTAGGTAGCCGATTTTATAACATCTTTACTTAATTTATTTTTTAATTATTTTATTTGTACACAAAAAAATTCAGCTCGAAGGCCGGTTTACAATTTGCCGTGTCTAACATATTCTTTTACAGTAATCTTCACTAACAAGTAAAAAGAAAAAAGAAAAAAATACAATATGTAATATAATACAATAAGTAAAACAATACAATAAATAAATCAATACAATAAGTTAAACAACATGAGTAGAGATGATGGTTTATCGCGGGAAAACTTGACTATTTGCTAGACTTCAATGTACGTTCAGCTTATGTAAAGATGACTGGCTTTCGCTTGTACATGTAGCTGTTACTCTATTTGACTGAGCCAATAGGAATCCCGCTATTGTAATATTTTATGCGTGTTATTGGTCTGCAGGCAGCTACGTTGTATCAGCGTTTTCAAGGCTATGTTGGCACAAAACATTTTCGCGATATTCCATCATCTCTAAACATGAGTTGTTTTTAGTACTTTAAATGCTAATGCATAGCTAATTAATAAACAAAAATAAACTATCGCACAAAGAGCATAAATTATAGGTAACTGCCTTATATTAATTCAGGGGAATTTTGATTGCCTTTCATTTTCGGTTTCAACTATGCAGGTTAGTTAATTGTTATAAATCTAATGATTCTTCTTAAAGAGTAAATGGTTCTTTTGGAACAGCTGGTTACTTTAAAAGGTTCCTTAATTGCATTGATAGTACGTATGTGACAAATACGTTCAACACACTATTTGTCTCCCTCTCTCGTAACCTATCTATGTTATATATTTGGGTTTTTATCTTCCATGCAGACAAATATCAACAAAAAACACACTTAAACGAAATCTTTGCTCCGAAATCAGCCACTGGACACAACACATCACGTGGCCGCGAGACACGGGTGCCCAGCTTAAGATACAGAAGAAAACATCTGCTGAATAATGAATGACTCTATGTTATTTACTGTCATATCTTGACAGAACCTTTAGTTTGTTTAGTTAGTTTAAAGAAAACTGAGCTTCGAGCGCCCATCAGATGTCTTGGCATGCAGGGCGAGCGCGTTGACCCAATACGCAACACATTTATTGCTGTAAACCAAAGAATGGTTGAAGCTATTGTAGAGGTGTTGCTTTTGAAAATAAATTCAGCTCATAATAAACAACTTTCTTGCTTTCATCCTCCGAAAAATTTCTATACGCTTAAGGAAGAACATTTTTAGCCTTCTGGTAATTTATTTGGCGGCGTCCATGTGCACAAAGATACAAACCATAAAAATTTTAATATGATTTTGCTATTATACCTTAAGTTATAATGTGATATATTTAATTATGCATGAAAACCATGCAAGTAAAAAGATTTTGTTTTCTAATATTTTAAACCACTTATAACTGTGCAAATTTACGAACAAATAAATAACCCGATGCACGTTTTGATGCTGTACAATATACGAAAATTTTAAGATTAAAGTTACAAAATCAAATTTTTGGATTTTTGGTTGACAGCGCGAGGCAAAAAAAGGACGGTGCTTACGGCAGCTACCATGCGATGAAAAGAGAGAGCAAATGCCTACATAACTCTGTACTGCAATTTAAGAGTGGGCGTTATTGTTGTGTCAAACCGTCACTTGAAGGTACGTGTTTAACTCCTGTTCATATCTGTTCTTCCATGGCCATGGTCACGGCTGTAGAAGAGCAGGCCTCGACACTGGCCTATTTGCCGACGTATTTTTTTACCCCATTGTTTACTCTTAGTTTATGATATGGGCGTTGACTCACTGCTTTGCAGTGGCCGAATATTATCTTACGAACGTAGAAAGTGTACAAGGTTTTGGTCAAACGTGAACAAGGTGTAACAAATTATTTGTGTTAACAAATTACGAAACAAGCAATGATATCAATTAGCATTTTCTGCACCTGATGGCCATCACAATATGGAATTTTATATAGAACAGTTTTCTTGGACATATGCCATTGCGGGTGAATGTTGCCGTATTGTGGAAAACCTACGATAAAAACAAAAAACAACAAAGGATGGAAAGATAGGAAGCTGTGGTAAACAAACATAAAACATACAGATAATTCCTGTGAGTAAAATAGTAATATCTAACGACACAAGGACAAAAATAAATTCGGAACAACACAAAATTAATTCCCAAGTGGAATATAGTCGACTGAGAAAAAACTACATAAAAACAACAATAGATATACAAAATATAATAAAAAACCAACAAAAATGGAGTGTGCGAAAAAAGCACCAATTGGATGAACGACCACGACAAAACAAATAACGAGAGACACAAATGGATGTCAACACAGGCAAGACATTGCACAAGCAAAAGACACGAAAAAAGTAGTAGGTTTCTCAAGACGACAATAGATGTGACGTTTCGGGTACTGGTATCACATAGCATTCTCTCTTTAATAGTTTCGTCTAAAATTTTATTTTGCATTTTTCGCTTAAATAATAAGTGAGTGGTGAGGCTCCGAACGTAAACATTTGTAATCGTATTTCCCCAAAATATCGTTAACTAAATGACATAAAAGAACAACACTGTTGGGATCTTCAAACCAACAGCGGATACTAATTGATACATTCCACCCTTATCAAAATAATAGGGGTGGCTACCCTTTAATTGCATACAACTATTTTACCGTCAGAATTTTCAAACATAAGGTTGATGGTGTATTGAGAAATGAGACCAGTGCAAAAAAAATGTCATCTTGTTACAACTGTCTAGAACGTACCATTTATGCTCAAAACAAACATGAAGATTCGCGTAGACATACAGAGCTTAGAGCATGTGCAACGCTGCGAACATCCATGTGAAATGTTCAGCGAACAGACGTTGATCGACATTCACTGTAAACGACATGTACAATACTGTTAAAGCCTCGGACCAGTTTGTTGCTAGCATTCTGCGTACATATCGTAGCAGACAGCTATGAACGAAATTGGTGAGTCCCAGGCATCTGAAACATGTGTAAATATTACTGTGTTGGTCATAAAAATGTTTCATGTTGCTGTAGGTTCTATGAGACTGAAAAATTCAACAAAGACGCACTTCCCTCTTGTGTCTCGTCAGCTAACACACTCACAAACTCTTCAGGCAGAGGTGAGCTTCAAGGGTTGCAAACGGTTCCTTAGCTATCAGAGTAAAATTTTGATTGTTAGCAACTCCCCAGCACCTGAAAAAAAAATGTGTTTACAATCTCAGAAGTTTAAAGTATTCGGAAATTATGTCAACAAACTGCTACCAAGATAATTTAATATTTTAAAAACGCTCTCCTGTTGTTCCTCTTTAAGTTTAGTTTAATACCTATTTACTTTTACTAGCACTGTTGATAGCTCGTAGTGGTGATTTAGGAGAATCTGACATGTCTCTGCTAGAATTCGAATATAAAATAATAGCACTGGTGTCATCTCCCGATGTGTCACGTAACTAAATAAAATGCACACAAAACACTTGGCGTGTGAGAGTGACCGAAGAAGTTAGTAGACGATAGTTTTTTTTTTGTACGTTTGAGGCCCGAAAGTAGGAAAGTAAGTCGAATGTAACACGTTCGTCGAAGACATCATCGCATGTAGGCGCGAATTACTAAGCATGCAGTTGTTTCCGTAGCAAGTGTTTTCAAGGGGACTTCATGCGATGACCTATGTTATTTTATTTGTGGGAAGTATATGGTAAAGTATAATGCATGTTTACATGATTTTGTTAAACGATTATGATAGATATTATCTCAGTTACAGCACCATGAAAAAATAATTTTAGCACTTTTGGAGAGCTTTGTTATCATGTTTTTAACTGATGCATGGCATTTGAAAACCTTAGAGGCACGGTTTGAAGTGTGTCTTACTATCGTACATAAACGAAATGGAAACATTTTTAATAGCTGTACAAGGAATTATACTTTCCGTACCAGGGCTCACACACCAGGGCCACTAACTATCAAAGCTTGCGCAAAACATTATTTATATTTCTATAATAATATAAACAAAGTAAAGTAATAAGTGGTGAGCAAAATTTATGTAAGACGGTATAGCCTAGTCAAAGGGTTGCATTCACATTTAATGTGCACTCATACTGTACGCCTGAAATAAAAAAAAAACATTCCTATGTTTTTGCATTATGAATTGGATGTCATAGGCACATCACTGACCTGGTCATGGCGAATTTAACTGTTTATATAGAACTTTACATTTCGTAACACATTTAGGAAAAAAAGCAGCAAAGTTCTAAAACTGATCATAATCGGTGGATTATTAAACTGGTGGCGAACTTTCCAACAATCATAGTGAACCAAGCGGAAATAATTTGTGAGTATGGATAATTGCATTGATTAGTTTCCAAACAATTATAAATAATTAGTTGAAACATTTTTTTTTTGTTCTACAGAATTTGTGTTCTGACATACAATACAAAAATTCGTGTCTCATAATCAGTATTCGAACAGAAATAAATAGTACTTAAAAATTTTTAAACCATTTTTTTTTACTTAGAAACGTCTACCTCAATAATTCTACTAATTATCACAGCAGTTGTTTGTCTAAGGGTAGTACTGCATGTCCTGAAAAGAACGGTAAGCAATTTGTCTTCCGAATAATTTTATTTATTATTTTACAGAAAATAAATATTTGGACTTAACTAGACACTATGCAAAATGCCAATGTTTCATCAATACTTGAAACTGCTTAGTGCATTGCTTATAAACTATTTTAGGTTATATATATGCATACATATATAATGAATATAAATTGTTCTCCGAATTTAACATCGTTAATAAAAAACTCATTAATACAAAAGTCATTTAGTCAAACTTCAATAGTACAAAGGGATTTTCATTAGTTTTGAAATGAAATGAGAAAAAATTACCACTAATTTTCTCGCTAATAGCATTTTCTCTACTAGTAAATCAAAAAAATTACTACTTCTACTGGTAAAATTTGTGACGATTGCGATAAAAAAAACATGTTTTCTTTGGCAGCGCAGTAAGCAAGCTAGCAGATATTTCAGACACATTACATATATACTTCTTAAAGACACATATTATACAAACCTACTTATAACAAAGTTCAACTAGTGTCGTCCCTTCAGGTTTGTACTAAGCTGATTTAACCCTTCATGCCTGAATCCATGGACAGTTTATGGAACGACCTGGAACTTTAAAATTATTCCAGAATATAGTAGAATAATCTTGAATGTTTCAGATGTATTTGGATGATGGCCTTGCACATACCTAAGAGAGGACACATGAATTCATAATGTCAATAGACGCACTGAAAGAATATTTCATCAAAGTTGTGGTACAGCAGTATCAGCTATTGTGCAAGTTTTGCGAGTTATTAATGAATTCGTAAACTATCAATTCATAAGTTCATTGTTACCTGTCTGCTGAAAAGAAAATATGGCATTAAAATGTAGACAGACTAAAATAATATTTCAAGATTATTGTCATGTGCACAAGGAAGTGTTTTAAAAACCAGCAAACGGGCCAATTTTTTTAGAGTTATTCAAATGAAATACAGCGGCACACGAATTTCACATTTTCCTGAATTATACTTCCTTTTAAATATGCCAGCTTTTCTGGTTTTTATTAAATTCCTGTGTGAAAAATTAATTACATTCTGGCACACACAATCCAGTTGATACTTGGTTCCCCTGATTTTCCCTTATTTTTATATCATGCAGATTACATATTTCTCTCTTTATCCAAATTCAGGGGGACTGTTAACAGTGTGAAAGAAAGAAATTAAAATAAAGTGAAAACTTTAGAATGTGTGTATATGTATAAAAAGTAAAAGAAATGAATTGCAAATTACTCAATGTAAGAAGTATAAATCATTCTTTCGATCATCGACCTGTAACGCATTGTTGGGATAAATTTTCATTTTGTAATTAATTATTATTTTTGCTTGGATCAAATTAATGGTTCTGACAAAAGTCTACATATAATTATTTCAGCTTTTATATTACACTTATATTTAAAATTTAAATTAAATTATAAGAATATATTTTATCAGAGGAGTGTTGCAGTTTTTTTTTTCCTTCCATTTAATTTCTTCCCTCAGTTATTCCATGTTAAATGCGTCTCTTTAAAAGTGTAACAGAAGTGCTCTACTGTAGGAATTCCAAACCATTACTTGTGCTCCAAGAACTGCGATAGATATCAACGCTAAACAGAATGAACCACGTGTAGTCGATGCAAGTGGGAACGACAGTGACATACCATTCGTCTCTAAAAACTATGGGTTGCAGGTTCCTTTAGCAGTTGGATCACATGTTGAAATGCCTAGTTACGTGAAAGACAAGCAAAATTTTATGCAAGAAAAAACGAAAACAGCTTGTAACAGTCGTAGGGATTTTGTCCAAAATTTTCAAGCTGAATTGACCTACCTTTGGCAGAATCTGATACATCATATTGGCCTATATTAATTGGTTAAAGTAAAACACATGCAGCTGTTAGTCAATGCATCAAATTTCATTCAAAAGATTCAAGTTATGTGTGCTTTTTCTGTATACATTAATAAACGCAAGATATGAGAACATATCCGAAATCCTACAATACACGTGACCGAAAAATCACGAGGAAAATTGTTGGTGAAAGGAACTTTTGGCCTACCAGATCCCTACTCAAGACATTATCTCATGGGTTAGGTCTTACAGATAGCAGTGTTATATTACACAGATGATAAGTGGGACTGTGCAAGGCAGAGTGTTTGTAAAATGTATAATATTACTATGTGAGAAAAAGGTTAAATATTTCCCATGCTAAAATACATTATCACAAAACGTACTAGTCAAACATACAACTTTTTAAAACCAGAGTATTCAAGGTAAAAGGTAGGTAGAAAAAATCATTTTCTGAGCACGATAAGTGGGTATTACCACATTCAGTACGGGGAGTTTGTGTATTTGTACTTTTAAAACGTCAATGTATGAGTAGTTACTCTGAAAAACCTGCTACAAGAAAATTATTTTCCGTCAAATAATTTGTGCTTCAGGTATCAGCATAAGTTCACTTATATGAAGAGTAGACTAAAAACTATTTTCAAGATTGTCTGAACTGTCCATGTGAAGATTGACTAACTCTGCCAATCTTATGACATTGGAAAGCAAGGCAGCCAATTTTTCTAAGGCAGTGCCAATATATTTATTAATGAAATAATTTTATATATTGACTGTTAAGGCTGTTATCGAAGAGCATTTTAAGCAGGTGCAAATAAATCACATTTCCGGTAATAAAGAAGAATAAAAACCCGAACCAGTTGTACTTCATTGTGATTTTACAAAGTAATTGGTCAGTTTTTCTGCCAAGAGAATACAGGTTACCACTGGCAGAATGTACTAACATTAATTTTTTACTGCAGTGACCCATTTGACAATGAACGTCAATTATTTGCAATTATCATGCCACTTAAAATAACTAAACTCTTTAAGGCCGCAAAACAAGTCATTCAGTGTGCAAAAAATGATTTCTAAAAAGTTTAACAGAACACTTCTGGAAGCATGCTGATATTTCACGCAAAAATTATGTGCAATAATGTTAAAGGAGAGGAACTGTTAACTTACTGCTTCTTCATGGCAATTAAGTGGATACCGTTTAAGCAAATCACACATATTCAATCCAGCTTCGTAAAATACTTAAGACAAATCACTCTACCACACCTGTAGGTGCATCATCAAGACTTAATTTTATACTATATACCGACAATTACCTATTAAGAAACTGTTAAGTGCTTATTATGAACTAGCGTAATGGAATAACTATCTTTTTTTTTTTCGTAACAGTAATTAAAATTACTTCAGCGTTTTGCAAATTTTATGGGGTGTAAACTATATATAAATATATATATATATATATATATATATATATATATATATATATATATATATATATATATATATATATATATATATATATATATATATCCATCCCTAAACAGTTTAATATATCAGTGAAACAATTCCACACTACCAAATAAATGAAAATTTAATGTTTTCTAGAAAATTTAAATAACAATTCCAGAAACAAAGTAGTTTCCTACGATTTTCATATGTTGTCAAATATATAACTCCTGTAATATTTGTAAAATTTTGGAGATTGATGTTTATATATGTATTTCTTAAATTTTTATTCTTAGTTAAGGTTATAGTGTAAATTTTAAAGGTAATTTCCTTTTTTTACAGCAAAATATTAATAATAATCCACTTGTCTCTTTACGGAAGCTATTAGAATTCAAACAATAAGCATATTACTTTACTAAAATTGCCTCTACACTGACCATTCTGAGCACCCTTAGATCAAGTGTTAAACATACCTAAATTTCTCATTTCTTAGAATACATCACACACAAATATTCAAGTTTTTAAGGATGATCAGAAATGATGATTTCTTCGATTTAATGTTCACCCCCTGTCCTGATATGGATTAGGCATAAGACCTCTTAAGCACTTAAGTTAAACACTAACTATACCGCTCTAGCACTGTACTTAGTGAGGGATAGGGAGTGAGGTGAAATATCCCTTTGGCCAAGTGGGCCAGCATGTCAGTCTGCCATTGAGGTACGGTGACGATGACGATGACTACGACAGCAATGTTTATAATTTCAGAAAAGTTGCACTTCATGTGAAATACTGAATACGTTTTATGTTTCAGTATTTAGAAGCAAGATTAGCCATTATAGTTTTAAAAATGTGGCTATCAGTACACATGATAAGTATCGGTATACATGATAAGTCATCAGAAGGGATGTGTGACACCAAATTTTCGGCTTGCTGCTGCATTATAGTGAGAATTTCGGTTACCTAATTAACCTAATAAATAAAATATTATGAACAGTCCTCAGTCACTTTAAGTATAAAATTACAATAATTCACAGTAGTTTAATTTAATCAAGTTTCATGTATTCTGAATAGAGTGGTGCATTCATTTATAGAACTGGAACAGAATAAACGTGAAATACTGGCAGGATGGGCGCTACTACAACGCTAGGCTAGGTATCTCAGGCGCGGTGTACTCCGATACCGGCTACTACAAATGTCTTCAGAACAGTTCTTCTGTGGAAATCACTTCCAACCACATATATGTATACGTCAGAGGTAAGTTAAAACATTAACATATGCCTACATGAATCCTGTGCTTCCGATGTGCATGACCTATTAATTGTTGTTGTGCTTTCACCTTGACCTGACATGGTGTGATCAATATAAAATACGATCTTGATTTGTTTTTAGTTTACGATTGTGGAATACTTTCGATTAGGAGTTGAGCTATTCAAAATCAGAAAAATATGTTTAAAATGCCAGTGGATGGGGTCACGATCAGTAAATTTCCCTCCTATAAATCGTAATTTCCCGTCCGCATAAAAATGTTTAAAACCTACAAAAAAAATAAAATCTAAATATTTACATTATGTTCACTTTATGCCAGGGTACATAAACAAAATTAGGTAAGTGCAAATCAAAGAAATAAAACATGTTTAAATGTGCATGATCGTGTTAACATTCTTATTGTTATTTGTCAGAATATTGTTGGAAACTAGTTTTGGATATTAGTATTTAAATTTTAAAGTCTCTTTAAATTAAGCATACTGGGCGTTAACGTCAAGTTCTGCAAAGTTTACGTGCACAACTAAATACGTATTATCTTTCTGCTGTCCAATCTGGTTGTTCCAGTTCAGCATTGTTTACGTGCATAACTAAATACGTACGATCTTTCTGCTGTCCAATCTGGTTGTTCCAGTTCAGCATTGTTTACGTGAAGTTGTTCCGGTTCAGCATTGTTTACGTGCACAACTAAATACGTATAATCTTTCTGCTGTCCAATCTGGTTGTTCCAGTTCAGCATTGTTTACGTGGACAACTACAAACGTATAAACTTTCTGCTGTCTAATCTGGTGTTTGCAGTTCATCATTGTTTACGTGCACAACTAAATAAGTATAATCTTTCTGCAGTCCAATCTGTTTGTTCCAGTTCAGCATTGTTTACGTGCACAACTAAATACGTACGATCTTTCTGCTGTCCAATCTGGTTGTTCCAGTTCAGCATTGTTTACTTGCACAACTATACACGTATAATCTTTCTGCTGTCCAATCTGGTTGTTCCAGTTCAGCATTGTTTACGTGCAAACTAAATATGTATAATCTTTCTGCTGTTCAATCTGGTTGTTCCAGTTCAGCAATGTTTACGTGCACAACAAAATATATATAATCTTTCTGCTGTCCAATCTGGTTGTTCCAGTTCAGCATTGTTTACATGCACAACTAAATACGTATAATCTTTCTGCTGTCTAATCTGGTTATTCCTGTTCAGCATTGTTTACGTGCACAACTAAATACGTATAAAATTTCTGCTGTCCAATCTGGTTATTCCTGTTCAGCATTGTTTACATGCACAACTAAATACGTATAATCTTTCTGCTGTCCAATCTGGTTGTTCCAGTTCAGCATTGTTGTTTACGTGCACAACTAAATACGTATAAAATTTCTGCTGTCCAATCTGGTTATTCCTGTTCAGCATTGTTTACATGCACAACTAATTATGTATAATCTTTCTTCTGTCCAATCTGGTTGATCCAGTTCAGCATTGTTTACATGCACAACTAAATACGTATAAACTTTCTGCTTTCCAATCTTGTTGTTACAGTTCAGCATTGTTTACATGCGCAACTAAATACGTACGATCTTTCTGCTGTCCAATCTGGTTGTACCAGTTCAGCATTGTTTACGTGCACAACTAAATACGTACGATCTTTCAGCTGTCCAATCAGTTTGTTTCATTTCAGCATTGTTTACATGCACAACTAAATACGTATAATCTTTCTTCTGTCCAATCTGGTTGTTCCAGTTCAGCATTGTTTACGTTCACAACTTAATACGTACGATCTTTCTGCTGTCCAATTTCGTTGTTCCAGTTCACCTTTTTTTACGTGCACAACTAAATACGTATCATCTTTCTGCTGTCCAATCTGGTTGTTCCAGTTCAGCATTGTTTACGTGCATAACTTAATATGTACGATCTTTCTGCTGTCCAATCTGGTTGTTCCAGTTCAGCATTATTTACGTGCGGTAGTTCCAGTTCAGCATTGTTTACGTGCACAACTAAATACGTACGATCTTTCTGCTGTCCAATTTAGTTGTTCCAGTTCACCTTTTTTTACGTGCACAACTAAATACGTATCATCTTTCTGCTGTCCAATCTGGTTGTTCCAGTTCAGCATTATTTACGTGCGGTAGTTCCAGTTCAGCATTGTTTACGTGCACAACTAAATACGTATAATCTTTCTGGTGTCCAATCTGGTTGTTCGAGTTCAGCATTGTTTACGTGCACAACTAAATACGTACGATCTTTCTGCTGTCCAATCTTGTTGTTCCAGTTCAGCATTGTTTACGTGCACAACTTAATACGTATAATCTTTCTGCTGTCCAATCTGGTAGTTCCAGTTCAGCATTGTTTACGTGCACAACTAAATACGTATAATCTTTCTGGTGTCCAATCTGGTTGTTCCAGTTCAGCATTGTTTACGTGCACAACTTAATACGTACGATCTTTCTGCTGTCCAATCTTGTTGTTCCAGTTCAGCATTGTTTACGTGCACAACTTAATACGTATAATCTTTCTGCTGTCCAATCTGGTAGTTCCAATTCAGCATTGTTTACGTGCACAACTAAATACGTATAATCTTTCTGCTGTCCAATCTGGTTGTTTCAGTGCAACACAGTGCCTGTGCGAAATGGCTACCTATTTAAATTCATTTATAAACTATTTAGTAAGTAGTGCAACAATGTTTTAGTAAAAGAAACCAGTTTTTATTTGAATGTGTCTATTCGCGACTTTTTTGAAGTGTGGCTATGCAGTTGAGCCTTGTTTTGAAAATCATATGAAATTGCGATAGTTATTTTCATATTAAACCATCTGCGTCTGTAGGCAGGTAATAGGGTGGAAACAATGTCCCTGCTATTTATGTAATATTAATATGCTGAAATGTGAGAAAATATATGGCACACATAATTTTGCTTTCTTTTCGAAGGAAAAAGTATGCCAATATATTCACCTTCATGTTTATGTGTAAGTGTGTGTATGTGTGTGTGTTCGTGTTTGTGTGGGTCCCTCTCTAAAAACTTATGAACCAGTGGACAGAATTTTCTAAACATTTTTAAAGATATATAGTACTTGTCTTAGAAGTCTGAGTATCATATATTAAGTTTTCATCGATTTAAAATTTTTAAAATGGCGGCCATTTTAAACAAGAAACATTCCAAGAAATTAATTTTTATAAATCGTAATTAAAAATTTCATCAAACTTAGTACACGTATATTACCAAATCCTTTGGAAATTATTTCTCCCTCTTATCGACCAATTTTAATAATGCCTACATGGACACTTTTTACGATATTATGTATAATACTCACATGAACATTTGAAGTTCTAAAGGCTTTGTATTGAAATGTGTAGTCTTTTGATCCTTGTTTTGTATAACTACAATCCAGCAACGTGTTAAATTTATGAGATCCATTTTTTCACTTCATATAATTCCTGTATTATATTCTGTCTTAATTTTCAGAAACGAACAAGCAGTTTTTGTCGTACCTGTTAGATTTGGAGAAACGTAATCTTTTAGAAGTCTCCTAAGTGTGAATTCAAGAAAAAAACACGCGCATTTGGTTTCAAAAAGTACTATCATAGCGTGTTTTAAATGGTCAGGCGTTGAACCATCATACGTAATTCTAGCAATAATTTGGTGCGCAAATATTTAACTACAACCCCCAGGAACATCAGCGAAATGGAAAGTGCCGAAAACGGTGCTTCTGTCAAATGAGGATTTATTTGCGACAAGAAGTGCAGATGATGTAAACTTTCTGTGACCTCATTTTCCATACTCTAATGTTTAATGAATAAGATATTTAAATCGTGTGGCGTCATTCTTAAAATTATCTGCAGTTCCACTTGCAGAGAAGTGATTAATTTCAGTTGGTCGGCTACTGTGAGCACTAACAGATATACAATGACAGACTAGTGGTTGTGGAGTTCTGGAGGTTGAACACTTATTCGGGGGGAAAACTATGACGCATTGAATTTGGCAGGTACTCGGGGGATCGTCATGAAAGTCCCAGCCTTGAGCTGAGCTGAATGCGTGTCGGACACTTGAATGGTGATGGTTACAAACTCCTGCTTGTGAGTATACTTCGGTGGTTCTCTCGCTTTGCTAGTTGGTTTTATTGACCAGTATTCGCGATTTAAATGAGCTTAATCTCCTTCTGGTAGTGATATACAACCCCAATCATCAACGTGTATGCTGTTCTGGCAGCCATGTTGAGCCCTGGCTAAAATAAAATGACTGCCTAGTTGACCTGACACACCCCACCAGAGTGCAGTCTGAATGTTACTTCTGGTATATTTTAGTGTTCAGGCACTGGAGGGCATATGCCACCATACAACATGCCAGCACATTTCCAGGAAACATTCAAGCTCTGTGGTGTGTGGTGGCAGTGAGGTATCCGGCTCTTAAGTGAGTAAAAGGGGAAGTATGCACATCAGGGTTGGTCCTTCAGGGCTGCTCTTGGTTGTCTTAGGAAAACACATGCTGATCATCTGTGAGTAACCAAGTTCAACCTAGCATGTTAAAAACCTTCTTAGGTGTGGGGTGTTGTACAGCTTACCATAGCTAAATGTCCCAATCATATCTAGGCTGCTACTGTAGCTAATACCCTTTTACTGTAATGTGGTGTGTGATGGCAATATAAAACCTTTCCCACTCAAGTAGATCTTTAATCTCCTCGTGGCCAGGGCTGGAAAAACCGAGCTTCTGCTAGTCGGATAACGAAGTGAAAATGGAGACCAGGCAAGTAGGGGCCTACCTGATGTGTAAAGGTAGATCCACGATGGGGTGATTTGGTATGGGTGCTCAGCTAGTTCTGCAACATACAAACATGTTGTATATTGAAACTAAGACACACAGTGGTCGCATTTAGTGCGGATCTCGAGTAATGTTGGTCATAGCATAGAATTTTTTGAGCTCTGGACAGACACTCACATGCATGGAATTTTGCAGGTACTCTAAGGATTGGCATGGAAAGCCCCAGGTGATAGCTGAACCGCGATTACAGGTTGTATTTGGAGTGGAGGTGGTTGAAACTCCTGCTTAGGAGAAGGTCTGGAGGGTGTCTGGACTCTTGTGGTTCAGTCTACCCATTGAGGAGTTCCTGCCAGTCCACACAGATTCGGTTGAGGTTATGAGGTTACATTATACCTTGGTTGTGTGGCATGATCTAACAATGGACAGCCCGCGAGATGGAACTCCGCTCTGATTCGCTAAGAGTTACGACTTACCCAAGAAGCGGTTTGCGAAGAGGTTGTATATGTCGTTACATTCTCCCTTGGTAGTGTGATATGACTTGATGATTTACAGCCCCTGAGATGGAATGCTGTTCTGAACCGAAAAGAGATACTACTCGTTCACAATGCTGTTTACGAAGCGGCTGGATAGGTATCGCACCCAGCAATATGGTTCTTTGTGGTTCAACACCCAGGTTTTTCTGTTGCATGGTGAGATGGTTTTCAGCATCATCCACCACGATTTGAAGGGGCGTGACTTCTACTGGCTGTATTTAACTGATTCCGTTTATGCATATTCATTGCTCTGGAAATAGTGGCATGGTAAGTAATACCACTCAAAGACAATCAAACGCTTTAAAATACAAAAAAAAAAGGTTTCTATTAATGTACAATTTTGTGTTATTACTACTTACAAAATTTGCAATACTTTAAAAGTATGTTTTACTTTCCGTAAGCAGATATCACCAATTTTTGTTTTCGGCATTCTCCAAAACACTGCACTCGGCATGGAAATGAACAGAAAACGCAGTGAAGGGATTGTGTTATTTCTGTAAAATACTCACTGCCATTCACATGTTCATCATTCAACTGCTCCAATCTTGGCGAATTTGTGAAACACTGATCTGAAGGCAATATTCATGCTCAGTAAATATTTCCCTGCTCGGAAAAAGTATTCTGGGTGCTCTACATACAGAATGTGTTCTTTACACGGTTGCGACATTGAGGTATGCACGGTTAAAAAACTCAGTTCATTCGAATTGAATTATTCTGAGATTCGCTACGGAAGTTTTCAGATAAAGGTCTCATTTTTAGTCCAGGAAATTTTTTTTGTGGACCAAAAATTTTTAAACTCCTGTAGATTGTAAGAGGTGTGCGGTGAGATCGTCGAAAGAATAATTAAATTCTCTTTGCAAAAGTTGTAAATGGAAAATGAAATATGGCTACCGTGGTGTTCCGGTACCATAAGAACAATATATATTACTTGTCTCGCAAAACTCTTTGAAGTTACGAAGTCGTAACACACGTAATTGTGGTGTGAGTTGGGTGTTGAGATGGGTATCACATTCCGTTTTCAGATGATTTAATTTTGTTGGATGCTTTCTATTTTCACTACCAGTTCATCACTTGTAATACACTTATCACACCTAAGACATTAGAACGCAATAGTGAACTTAGTGTTGAATATTTCTCGACATTTGCTGTAGGACATTTTGTTATTGGGAAACTGTTCCAGATACGTGGTATGCATTTACGTCACTCTAAGTTCACAAGTTAAATATACTTTCTGGTATATTTTAAGGCTATAGTGAGAATTCCTGCTGTCTTATGATCGTATGTGCTTCACAATAAGTTCACTATCACTTCTGAATGTTTGTTAAATAACCTTTGTAGCATATTTTCCCCTCTTACCTAAAGGCGCTGAGTCTGTTTTTTTGTAAGTCCACTTTGCAATGTTTACAGAGGTTTTGCTATGATAATTACCGTGTGACGATAATTGCTTTGTAACAAACCGGCACTTCACACACTTCGATCATTTTGACAACTCGAACATTATACGAGTATGAAAAAGAACGATATTCTGCCTCTTCCGCAGGTCTTCTTGGATTATGATGTTAAACAGGCTTGCATGTTATCATTTCACATAGATACAGTGCTTGTTCGTTAAATGAAGTAAATGCATTAAATTTCATAATAATAGATTTTCCGTTATCGAGCGGGAGGGATTTGACACATTCAAATTTTTTACAATGACAGTCCTCACGTATTACGTGGCTACATAACCTCAATCGCTTCGCTACATCTTGCATTCGGGCATGTGACGTTCGGTTCCTTGTGCATGTCGATGTTGCACCCTCTTCCAACTCATTTATATTGTAGGCGATAGCAATAAGATCGACCGACACACACCTGAAACATACTACTTTCCGACTTGCTGCAATATGGTTTTGTTTTACATTAAATGAAATGAATAAAGTAAATAAACAGGGATTATAGAACCACAATAACCCACTTGTGCGCTGAAGTCGACTTATGAAGTGTTACCAATATTTCTTTCACTCTCTTCCTACTTGCTTACATCCACCGTGACCCTCATCTTTCTAACCCGGTGCACCAACACTTTACCGGTCCACTATGGCGAACCCTCATCCTTTTATCCCAGTGTTTAACGTCTGTCGGATTTTATATACCCTAACCTGTTTTAACAATTAGTTATCCAAATTTTCGGGAAAATGGACCCTCATCTTTTTATTTCTGTAATCTGCAATTACAGAACTTGTCTTGTTATAGAAGATAAATACACGTTTCGTACTTCAGTGAAAACAACTTGTCAGAGTGATATACGTACTTCTTCCTCTCAATTAGACGATAGGTCTGTTACGAAGCATTTCGCAACATACCCAATCAAATGCCCTTGCTATAGTGGCATAGTTTTATGGTTAGAATGGACAGCTAACAAAACGGCGATTTTAGCTCGTGGGCCCACAAATTCACCGTGATTGGTGACTCTTACGTGCACTGAGTGTTTGCCTAGGTACACAGGCGTTACATTTGCTTAACAGCCAATCATACCCGAAGTGAATTTTAACTTTTTTCAGCCGCTCATTTATTCTGCTCGTCACTGTACGTTTCTTAAAGGGTTCATCAAAACTGTTTGTGTACTTAACTGAAATATCCTGTACTTTAGCGCTCCCATCTCTAAACATGCCATTCCGAAACCTGTTCTATGTTCACAAATTCAACTATGTTTAGTTATGTACAAAAATTCAACATCTAAACTGACTGAAAATATCTCTATTGCTCACACTTTTACATTCTAAAGGCAATTAAAACATTTAGCTCTTTGGACGAGCCTTGTGAGCGTGTAAAGAATAATACATGCCTTATGCTGACTTAACAGAATTATATATTATTACGGTAAATATTGGGATAACTATTCAATTTATTTGTGTAAAGTATGGCATTATTCAAACAAATAGCTTCTTGGTTTCTGTTACATGGATCGCTTAAATATTTTTTCTTGGTAAAACATGTATCGAGTGAGGTGGTACAACGGTAACACATTGAACTTAAATGCTGAGTCGGTTTCTGAAACCTTAAGTTTTCGTAAATCACTTTCTTGTCTGAACTGAATAGTTGCCTTTAATTAGCTTTTGCTAGTAATATGCACTATGATTATGTTTGAAATTATCATGTGGTTAGCAATTGTAACGCTTGCTATTTAAAACTACCGTAACTCACAGAACTTTACCATGACACAGCCTTGCTACTTATTACCAATTGTATTATGTCTGAGTGCTTATACTTAGTTATAGTACGCGTATTTAAAAATTCTTCAACTCACAATATTATACCTGTCAGCAGCGTCACGTTTACAGCTGGCAACAGTTTAACACAGTAGATTATGCAATACTTTTTTTTGTAAACTGAAAATGAATAAACATATTGTCGGTATTATTAATTAGGTTAGTTTGATGTCACTGCCAAATACCTAGTGCTTAGTCATATAACACAACGTACAAGACACATAGACAGCCATACTCTCATAAAAAATACCTGAAGTACTTAAAAAATTGACCTTATATTCAAGAGAAAGTAGGAAGTGTCATATATTTCGACGTTAACTGACCAAGCGTAAATTAATTAAATGTGCTACCCAAAAACGTTTAACAAGTTCTTTTTTAATAATTCCACAACAGTATCACACTACACACACACACACACACACACACACACACACACCACACATATATTTACTTGTTTAGGATGTCTGCTTTAATTCACCTGGCATAGCAAGATTACTTGGCTTAAGTATTTAATTCTTAACAGTTGTAGATCACACTTGTAATGGAAATATACTGTATGTTGCAGACAGTAAGCATTTGTTTGTCAAGAATATTGAATTTGAATGGCTGACAGTAATACAGCAGGATGACTTAGTGATTCCCTGTCGCGTTACATCGCCAGACGTGCAGGTGATACTACAGAAGGATTTTGAAAATGTGGTGAGTACAACCAACACTTAGTTCATTGACAGTAAACTATCTATGTTTGAGAGATACTGCCCGCTAAGCATAAAAAATCAGTAATGGTATCACAGCGTAGAAAGTGTAATGATTTTTTAAAATAGATTCAACTGTTACTCCCTACAGTTATTTGTGGCGTCTGTCAGGAGAATATATGCTGTAAAAGCAGATAGGTTTAGCCAGTTTTGGCAAAGGAGTCGGAGTGAGGAACCCGGCCGAGTGAGGAGCCCCCTGCCATGTTGTGACGTCACGGCCCCGGCCGCCATGTTGGATAAGCTTGACCTTTAACCTGACCTTGACCTAGAGTGTCAAATTACGAAAATTTTCCAAAATTTCGAAAATATCTAAAAAATTTAAAATTTTAAAAAATTCAAAAGAATTCCAGATAATTCTGAAAAAAAAAAATCCCGAAAAAATATTACCTGCATCTGGTTTCCGGACGCCATCTTGTATCCGTAAGCCATCTTGAGGTTTCTTCCGAACACTTCCGAAAATTTTTCCATTTCGCATTCCATTTTAACCCGGCATGTATGTAATAAATAACATTTTAATAAAATTATATTATTTTAATACATTTTAATAAAAACTTTTTACATGTAAAATTATTTAAATAATCACCGATACGTCTTACCCGGACGAGCTCCATCGATACACTGACTCCGCCCACCATTCTTTACATGTATATATAAACCCCCTCCCCTATTATCACTTTCCCTCTCTTACCCTACAAAGCAAGTATTTTAATTGGCTGTAGGTCATGTGAGGAATTCCCTCCCTCCTTTTTCCAATAACTTTCCCCTCTCACTGACACTCGTGTTATTACCCGCTCAAACTAGCACACCCCCTCCCTCCCTTCCCGTTTCCTAAAAATTATTAAAAATAAATTTTCCACTTCTACTTTATGTACGATTTCCTCCACCACCGTTTCCACCAGGCAATAGGAACAAGTATCTCTTTCCACTGTTATAAACCCACGAATTACGATCTTCGCTAGATCCAGACTCGATTGCCAGGAGATTCGCAGCTATACAAGTTTTGTTCAGCAGGTTTTCTCAAACTTCTCCAATTTATTAAACCTTATTAGAGAATGAAGCGTCCTCCCCCTTATGGGCTGGGGACCATCAGAACCCTGTGTTCATACCTTTCACTGAGCTCTGGCGGGGTTACACCAGATTCCCTGATTCATTTTAGTTACTCATCGTGGTGTAGGCACTGTAAGTCTCTTTACTTGTATCCCTTCTTCAAGGTAACTAAGTGTTCCTGTAATTTATACATATGATGCAAATCTTCAAAACATATTATATAGTGTGCAGGGAAAAATAGTGAAAACAACACATAAAAGTCTTGAGGCAACGCTAAAAGAAAAAAAAATTGTAACACAATAGTAGTACCATGTCGAAAGAAAGTATACAGCTCGTTGCGTAAATAACACAGTACTATCTGGTAAGAAAACAACGCCTCTTGCATGGTCTCCGACGTACTGCCTGTGTAAAAATGTATTTGAGAATAAATTATTATATTTCGACATATCCATGCGGCACCGTGTGTACCCCGTCACCCAGTATGTGTCACTTGTCGTCTGATGATGTTAAAGCCAAATTGTTCATACATTCTAAAAAAATGTGTATGTTTGTGCGATCGAATGCTGTATGTGTTCACTCTGAGCGTGCAGTGTTGTAGCACATTTATGAAATTTTCAAATTTTATTTTATTTTTTACAACACTCTTCTGTATGCCTTTTGCTTTCTTCGTTACCTTACCACTACACTTGTAAGCATACAGTTTCGCACGGAGGCCCACGAAGTCAGTCATAATGTCAGCTCCTGCCTCGTTCTTGAATTTTCCTACGACTTTAAGGTCCGTTGTCGAGCAGCAAGCATGATCGACGGGGTAGCCACTGGTGTCGAAATCTTCTGAAAATTTGGGCTCTGTGTACAAGTCCTGGTAGAAATCATCTGTTCGTACTTCATACACGAAGCTGTCGTGTCCATCTACAAGAGTTCAAGGTCGTCACCGTACCGCGTCTTCATTATATCGTATTTGAACCTGTACATTAGAGTTTTAGACAAGTCCAGTACCGCGAACCCTGCGTACATAGGTCTGTCCAAGAAAATTGTTTCGTGCCGCAGGTGTACTAACGACAAATTTTCACAGTATATTGTTCTATCAATGAATGTTGGTTTTGCCACTAGTTTCTTTATTCTCTTCTCGCTGTACACCATCACCATTTTTTTGTAGCTTCCTCTTATTCTTGAGCAATTTTCCAAAACTTGTGTTGTTGGCGAATTTAAAAACTTCTTTTCCGAATTCATTGCTTGCCGCCTGTCTTTTTGCAGTGTTGACTTCAATGAAGGGTTGTATCCACGCGGACTGGTCAAACTGAAGAACCCTATATATTTTCTTGAGCTTCAGTCTGTGTTCCAGCGCCCGCTTCAGGTTCCTGTAGTGAACGACATAATTTGTTTTGTCCTGCAGTATTGTTAAAAGTTTCACTAGTTTCGAGCCTGGCGGACGCTGGTTCAGGGGTAGGAATGACAGGTCAATATGTTGCTCATGTAAGGTCGCGGGATACTCGACATCCACCTCCAAAATGTAACCTCTCGGGGTATCGTCTGGGATCGACAAGACGTCAATGTTGGTGTCTACCCACTCGAAGTTACATTTTGGAAAGGGCAGAGACATGGCCCAAAAATAAAGATTATTTGCGTCCAAGTATTGCAAGTATGTGGACGGCTTGCTAGAGTCATACGAGCTGGGATCGTACACATTGTTGGCAGTTGCATGGCGCTTGACGCACTGTGCTACGCCGCCCCGCATTCTTTCCTCGACGAACATGTACATGTCGTAGTCGGTAAGCAGTTCCAACTCGACGCCAGTTATTTTCAACATTGCGTCGAAGGTAAAACCCGGAGCGCTGACGTAGTCTACACAATCCAGACCGTATGTGGTTAAACACAGGTCTCTGAAGTTTTCAAACACGTCTGGCCAAGATGAGTACATCTGTCTTTAGGTATAGGTTTGAGTAGTCCGTAGGCTTAGTGCACCCAAATTTATGCCACACTGCCTGAACAAGGATGTTATCTTCTTCACTGATGTCACAGTCGGTAAGCTTGTTGTAGAATGCTGCTTTTATAGGCAGGCAGGTTTCATCCAGCTTGGACATGTCATCAATATAATCGCAGCGAAAGACCCTCTTCCGGGTGACAAGTAACAGTTGTCTTGGTCAAAAAATTTCTCAGTGTTGATGAATTAGTTTTAGGGAGGTACTCAGCAAGTGAAGCAAGACTACGGGCCAAGAACTGGAATGTGTCTACAAATGGATGGAGAAACGGTCGCCCATCTGCTTCGAGAATGTAATCATTATCTCGCTTGTATGCGGAATAGTATATATATCATTGTTGTCATACACCAGCTTTCAAACAATGAAGTTTTCGTCGTAACCCAAGTTGTGAAAGAAGACAACAAGTTTCTTCGGGCGTTGACGAAGCAGGTTGCAGCTGGTACATGCAGCTTCGATACACTCGCTGCTGAAGTGGTCGTGGTCTCTGACTTTGTAGTTATCTGCAGTGTATGTAGATGAACAGTAGCAGCACCGAGTCGCCCGTACATGTGTATGTTGTTCTGTAGGTGACAGAGGTAATATTGGTTTGGATGTAGTGTAAATGTCCTTGATGTGTTTTCCAATATTCACAATATCAGTCATAATTTCTCTTCTGCGTCCTGACCACTATAAATAATTGGCGCTAGTGGCAGCGTAGATGTTAGTGCTGCGGGAATCACGTCGTTGTCCGTCTATACATATACACAATAACACTGTACGCCTCGTGCTTTTGGTAGGCGTAGGTGTACGACTTGCTAGGGTCAGGTTCGGGGTATGTATTGGTTTCAGAATGGCCTCAATGTCCGCAAACACGACGATAGATAGCTTGCTCACATGATGGAAATTTCTAAATTTTAACACGGGTGGTTTCCCGTCAGGCCCTGGCTGTGGCATCTCGATACGTGTGGGTGCATGCTTTTAACAATGTTTCTTGTGTTCTATGCATTGCTGTCCCGCCAGTCCTGATTTTTTTTTGCTGGTCATCAAAGTACATGAAACAACATTTGCAGATGTGTATTTTATGTTCATGTGCGGACAACTGGGAGTTCACAAGCCGGGAAAAGTTTTTAATGTAGCAGTAGTGAGTGTTTTCTTCAGTAGTTAGGAGCAGCAGGTCAAAAGATTTTCTTGCTCTTCTAAAGCTACACATATGGGTATGATCTGGTCCTCTGCATTTAGGGAACACACATTAACAGATACATCCTTGTTCATATGTTCAAAGATCTTAATTTGGTGAAGAGGGGTGGGGAAATCAAGCCCTGAGAAATCAAATTTCAAATCAAGGTTTCTGTATTGCTGGTCAATGCGCTGAGAATTTTTACCTGCAATATATTTTGCGAGGACAGCATATTTGAAACACATGTGATCATCGTAGTTTTGAGGGTTGATGATAGCTAATTTACCCTTAATGAACTAAGGCAGCTCGATGTACGAGGAGACGCGAAGGGGGTCCAGTGTGTTGACACGCAGCTGCAGGTGGTTCACATACAATGTAACTCAATACGTTAATCGTGGCTTTCTTTGTTAACGGTGCCTCTTAGCCTAGGCCATCCCGGCGCCCGGCCCCCATGGGCGAGGGGAGAGATCACGCTCTGCCACGCAGTGTACTTTAGCTAACAGTCTGTTGGAGGTGGTTCACAGACGAAAGAACCCACCCTGACCCACGCTCCTCGTACGTCTCTTCCTCGTGACAAATCTTGGCTATACTTTCAGCCACAATGGACGCCACGTCCGAAGGTTCGTACACCGTCACGTTTTGTGTCTTGAAGGCTCGCTTGTATGTACCTTCATCGAGTGGACCTAGTTTCATGTAGTCGCACTTGAGCCAAATATTTAATTTTATATGCCCTTGTTCGCGAATTTCTTCTGTTACTTGTCTTACTAAATGTTCTATTATTGATGTCAAATAATTCCATATATCTTTCGCTGAGCCTGATTTGTTTTCGCAAAAGTATGTTTTAAATTTTTTTCTAATGGCAGTTTCTGCCTCAACAAAACCTTAGGTGTTTGTTGCGCCTGCACCAGCCTCAATTACAGGGCGACCTGCCGAAGCTGAGGGCTGGGGGTCTGTCGCTGTTCCCTTGCACCTTTTTACGTGTCTTTGCAAGTTGTCTTTACGAGTAAACTCTTTCTTTCATTGAGGACATGTGTATTGTGTCCTCTGGAGGTTGAAATCGCATTCGGAAGTTTCGTGGCGACGGGCATTACGGCTTTCAGTAAAAGTACTGCCGATGCCGGAGAATTGACATCGAAACCTGGCAGGCTGGGGAAAAATTCCATTACATGTACGTAAATGACGCTGCAAATAGTTCGTGGCGGAACATGTTGCGTTTGGCAGTAAAACAGGTGCTGCAATACATACACGAAAAAGTAGCTAGACTTAACTCTATTGGCCTGGCGGAGAGTTGAAGCTGGTGTGGTTGGCTGGAGTACAGGGAGAGTCGAAGCCGGTAGGAGCCCCACTCTTGAACCTTGGACTCCAGCTGTGGGCACGACACGGGAAGCGCCGTGGCCTGACGCTCCATCTCGTAAGACTGCAACATACATAAATTTCATGTACACACCACGACATTATTAAAACACATTGCTGAAAGAAAGAGGACAAGCACTTTTTAAAAATGCATACGTACAAATACACGTACGTACACATCCAGCAAGTTCATACACGATCACCCACACACATACATTCGCACATATACACATAAATCATCTGATCAAGTTCAAACTCGATCTCGCACACACATCAGCAAACCAATTAATACTCGTTCACACATACACACACTTACATGGGCCTACATACATTCAACTACATACACATTTACATGCATTCACACCCACCAACACAGACAGCAGAGAAAGTTCAAACTCGATCCTGCACACACATCAAATGAACAAGTCTAAACTCGAATGCTACGGGAACCACACATACGTTAGAAACGCACAACTTAGAACTGCAATATAATAGAATACACAACCAAAACCACATAAATTAGAAATTTCACATGTTAGAACAATCACACGGTAGAAACACATAATATAGAACAAACATTTGTTAGAAACACAGATGACAGAAACGTCTTATGTAAGAAACACAGACGTTAGAACACCCATACAGTAGAATCAAATATGTTAGAACAAATATATGACAGAAACAC
>PNEQ01129164.1:0-35157 GCA_003012365.1 Medauroidea extradentata
AAATTGGCTAATACGCATTTTTACGAGTGTCCTATTAAAGTAAAAATCACGATGATAGGCCGTCGGGTTCGAGCTCTATCGACGTTTCTTCGGAAACACATTTCACCCCTTTTCACCCCCTTAGAGGTCGAATTTCGAAAAATCCCTTCTTAGTGCTCGCCTACGACCTGAAGGGAACCCCCACAAAAAATTTCACGATGTTAGGTCCAGTGGTTTGGGCTGCAGTTTGATATGTCAGTCAGTCAGTCAGTCAGTCAGTCAGTCAATCAGTCACCTTTCATTTATATATATATATATATATATATATATATATATATATATATATATATATATATATATAACACATGTAAGCTGTTTATGTATATAACACGTTTGATAGTGTAATGAGTATATATAATATTGCACCTTCAGTGTCATACTGAACACGGCATTAAATAACCCACTATAGTTTTTATATTCATTGTATTAATATTCAGTGACGTACTAAATTTTCATCATTTACTTTCACATCTAATTATATTTATAAATTAAACACACAAACAAAAATGTACAAAATGATATCCCTACCATCAGGTCAAACACCACGAAAATCCAAAGAAAAAGTGTATCATTTCTGCGTATTCTCTGCGGCTCACGATCCCTGGGCTGAAGATTGTGAAGATCATGGAGATGTGTCGCGATAAGTATCAACCAATTTTTAGATCTTTCTATACATTTACAAATTCACTACCAAAACGTTTACTAGTAACAGCAAATTAAAGCGCTCACACGCCTAATTGGTCTTATCTCTGTAACTGGTCAGAAACAATAATGAAGACCAAGAGATTGTAAGTATGTACCAATGTTTTGAAACTGGTATATCCCGACCTCTTCAAATAAAAACAGCGAAAATTTTAGATCACAAATACCATTTTCGTGTTTTTGGGACTATTAACCTTACTAACCAAACATTATCTTAAAAGGAACATTTTATCTTGTTAGTCATTATAGCACCTAAAAAAAAATTTGCCTATAAAATCCATTTTCAAATAAACTGGAAATTAATATTGTTTGCACGTGTTCTAAAAACCTTTTTACAGTTGTCCTCAACAATAATGTTTACAGAAATTTGATGTCCTTAGCTGTATATGTCAATTTGTAAGAACTGTTTAAAAATAATAAAATACGTAATAAAATTGTGTGTGAAGTGTTGCAGAACCATTGTCTTTAAAGACGGACTCTAGTGAAATAAAGACTGGAGGGTACTTGTACGCTTCTCACCCGGGGCTTGTCTTGCTTCAACCACCACCGCCCGCTCGCCTCCCCGTCTCCAACACCCTCCGCGATCTGTCAGCGCCACCTGTTGTGCGCATGCGCAACTATCCACGGCCGATTAGTGCGTCATTAGCGAGGCGCTCGGATCACTGCCTTAATTAAACTGACTCGGCGAGTCGTAAAAATCCTTTATGGCCGCGGCCGTAACTTCGGTTACCCGTCAGAATATCGGGCTTAAACGCCGCCATAACTCTGAGCTGGAAGTACGAGGCCTCCCCCCGGCCTTCGCCATACGGCGCGCAGAATGAGCCATCCCTGGACTAGTAATACGTACCGTTATTGGAACTAAGCAGATTGGCTTTAAGTCCTGTAACCACTTATTTCCACCGTCCTACATTACTGATAGATATTAAAACATGCAATTACACTATTGTGAAGAAGAAACATTCTATCACTCTAGATAAAATCGTGTTATTACATAAAACATAATAATAAATCAGTCGTGCCGGTCTAGCAGGAAAATTCTCGCGCATCGATGTTTCTTTTCTATTATGCCTGTAAAAAGTTGGTATTACCTCTATGAATGATTTATGACCGATCATTCTGGTAGTCACAAGTTATTTTCTTAGCCAAAATGTTTTAGTTGGTCGATGTATGGCCGAATTGCAATAAATGGTTCATTTACATTGAAAAAAAAAAAACTTTTAGGGTAACATATTCGAAATCCATCGAATTCAACCGAATTTTTTTCCTCTTTCCTCTCAGAATTTGTACTAGAAAAATTGTACAAATTAAATTTCCTTCAAAACATTGGATTCTAACCATAAACATCTTGTACAGCAGAATTGAAAATAAAAACATTTCACATTATTTTTAAACTTTACTAAGTTTGCCGGTAATTTTAAATTAGCTTTCCTATGGATCTTCTCGAGGGAAAAAATTGGATAAGTCAAGAACTATGCGCCTTGCAACAAAAAGTAGTGAAAAACCAGGATTTAAGTGTACAAACTTTCTTGTAAAATCCCCAAAACCCATTAAAATCCACCGAATCCTTTTGCTTTTCCCCTGATATTTGCTCCTGAAAAATGCTTGTCCCGGGAAAAAAATATATAAAAAATAATAATGAACAAACCGGTGCATCTTTCGACAAAAACATGTAGAGCATGAAATTTTCCATAGTATACAATACATTCACTGAAATACGCATAATGCTATTAAAATTTCATTTTTTTAAACTTTCAAAAGTTTTTAATGGTTTTGGACTTCACATCAATGGGCACATGATAAATCGCGATAAAAAAATTATAAACTCAACTTAATGGTACAGTAGCTCCGGAAATGGACTATTCGCTTGTTTATAATCAGTGCTTAATATGTAGCTACTTTCACTCTGAATTGTATCATAAGACTAAAGTGTAACTACATGCAAACACCTTAACGAATTTTTTAGGAACTTCCTGTCGTTCACTAAACCCCGTTGGGTACCTTTGTCTCACTCAAGATATTGGTTTATGTCGTTCAGAGAATAAATATCAAACTATAATTGAATTCATAAAATGTCCTTTTTAAGTATTCGGCTCATTACCTATTTCTTCACCAGATGATCCAAAAAAAAAAATAGTTAAAGACTGTTACCTAGCAGGGTCTTAAGTTATTCCTGTTTATGGTATGAGGTCTTTAACTCAAGAGAGCGAAAGCATAAACCGAATAAATGGGGGATAGTTACAAAAATTAATTAATGTTCAAATAATAGTTACTCATTTAATTACAACTTCGAACGAGACGTTTAAATTATTCTGTCGAAAGGAGACAACAATATTTAAGAATTATATTAACAGGCTTAATATTTCACAGCCATGTGTTATACTAACTAATTATTAAGGTCCTACCATGTCGAGACTAGGTCATAGATGGCCACCTGAACACGTCATCACACTAGAACATGCTTATATTATATGTACATCATATGATAGGTCCCCGAACATACCTTAAAAGTTGATGAACATGTATGCCGTGTTATCCCAGGTCATACTGGCTGTCAGTGTTGCCAGAAGGTAGGCGAATTCCCGGTACTAAGCACGCGGAAATCTCTTGTCCTCCATAGAGTTGTGCTACACTGAATCAAATAATAAATGGCGGGTGGGGTGTTGAATGTTAACAGTATACAAAGTGGTCTTTGTGAACTAGTGTAAAATGAAGACCCAGTAACGCCCCCACGTACTGATTTATTTCTTTATTCTTGCCCAAAGTAACACACTGGAAAGGTAGCTACTGAAGTTACCTTTCAATAGACATATAATAACTAGGAACTCATAATTATATATATTTTATGGAGTCTAACAAAAATGATCAACCAACCTATGTTTTCAGTATGTTACTTTTGGAATTTTCGGTCGCGAAACAAAGATAGGCAAGGAAACCCAATAAATCAATTCTAAATAATACTAAATAACCAGGTAATTTATAAGAATTTAATTTGTTTATATTTTGTCATAAATATTTTAAAATTGTACTCATATTACTATTTGAATCTGCACTTAAATTATTGTTAAAAACACCAGAACACAAAAAGTTTCTGGGAAGTTAATTTAGTAGAACATCAGTTTCATTTTAAATCATGCACTGAAATTCAGAACCAAAATAGGTTAACATTTAATAACACTGATGAAAAATGAACAAAGTATCTGATTACGAAGAGATACTCCTTGATGGAATTTCAATAACATCGCGAAACACAGGCTATTATATTTAGACTAAACACTGTTTATGAGACAATGTTTGCAGGTACATTTTTCATACTTATGTACAAAAAATTCACAAAAAATTATTTCTCACAAAATTGTAACCCCCTCCTAACAATTAGGCCTATATACAAATATATAGTTCTTGTACAACAAAAGCCCAGGTAATTTAACGTAAAACACTGAATCGAAAGGCAAAGCTAAACATGTGGATCATGTTTCTACTTGGTAAGCTGAACAACAATATTAACACAAATCCTTCGCGTGCTTCAATAGTTTTGGGGGAATAGGGCACAAGTAACACATTTCACAGTGGAGTTCATCAACAAATAGCAGAAACAACGAAGAAGCTGTAAAGTTTTTTTTTCTGTTATATGTCCGACCGCTTGGCTCAGTGGTTGCTCCTGATCTGTGGGCGAAAGGTCACGGGTTCGATTCCAGGCCAGGGAGGTGGAATTTAATGTAACCTTCCCGGGTTCAGCACCGGGTGATGTGTTTGTCCCCATCCCTGCGGAAGGCAATGGCAAATCACCGCATGCACATCCTAGCCTAACAGCCCCAGGTGTTTTCCCTGGAGCGGTCAAACCTCTGAATAAATGGTAATGCCGTAATAAAAAGAAATCTCATCAAGTAGTTCATCTGTATGAAGAGATGAATTCATGCGTGAGTTTTCAAAACACTGCCCACGCATCAAGGAACAAGGCAAACCAGTAAGTCTGCACTCACTGATGTGTGTTGCGCAGACATTTCTGCAATTGTATGGTATCATGTTGACGATTTCTGGTGCATAAGGCAGCGTCGTCAGCTCTTGAACTATACTACCACTAAATGTACAATCCCTAATCAGTGACATTCAGTGATCGTCGAGGCGATTCTGGCATCTATAAAGGAAGAATCTTCCAAAAGCAGTAAGTTAACAGTACATTTTAATAAACTAATTTGTAAGTAAAATTGATTGTTCAGAATTTTTGACTTACCAATAGATACATGCTGATACTTGGCAGCACTTGTCGGAGGAAGTCAGCTTGCTCAACGAAGGATGTAACCTTTCGTCGTGTCAAACAATGTCCGAATATATGCACTCCAAGATCATTCAATGTCGCATGCTTATCTTCGTTGTACCACGATTTCATAATTTCCTCATCTCCCCGCAGAAATGGTAGCATTTACATCAGCTACTTGCTAGTACAATATTCATTTCGTTGCAAGATACACCGATTTCTGCTTGGATATATGCAATATTATGTAAAATTTTTGCTGTGGAGGTGTCAGTAGTAAGACTAAGATATTTAATTGGTATGCTCCCATTTTCTCGAGCAATCAACAAAACTTATGCGTCAGTGTCTGCTCCAATGGCAATCACGTCTTCTCACATTTTTCTGTGCAATTGTAGGATCAACTGTGTGCCGTTATTTGCATCTGCTTGGAGCACAGAAATTCCAGCATTTCAGAATGATGAAATGAGAGTCCCCAGTAACTTAATCTTGATTTTATGACTGGCAAGAAAATCAGGCTGTCTTGGTGTTGAAACACTTCTTCAGCAAAAATCTTCTTGATGGCACGGCGTTTCTGTTCTGCCCCGTTAGTTGTACTTCCGGCCGAGTAGTTATAAAAACACTGTCGATGAGGTGAAATGCTGTTGCACATAAATGACATAAGTACCTTTAATCTGTTCGAATATTACAAGTCCAGGTCTGAATTGAAGTAAGCATCCACCGTTCACAATTGTAATGATTGCCTGCATCACATTCCGGAAAAACTTATTTGAAAATATCGGTTAGTTCTGAGTTTGTAGTCTTTCTCATACTTGTCGCATCAAACAAAGAATGCTTTGGTGCAAGTTGTTTTGCATAATAAAAGCCTCGCCCGGAGGACAACATAGCGACAACGATAGTGCAATCAGGTCAGTAGTTGCACAAGACAAGGGCCTCGGAGATTCTCCCCACCTGCACTGAAGTGCAGCAACATAACGAAATATATCGGGGGAAACCGGGGTATGTCTCCTTCAAGCCTTTCAGCCGTCACCAACTCGCCACGATGGTCCTGGGTCGAGGCCCACGACGTGCCGCCGTCCATCGATAGCCGAGCACGTTCATCATCAGCCTCCGGCATCATGCTAACGATGAGGACTAAGATGTCCAAAGAGTCACCCGTCATAGAGTATAGCCTGAATGTATTATTAACTAAACAGTCGCTGCCCTCCTATCTAAATTATGTAGTACAACTGTGTAGTCATCTGTAATGTAAACTATGTAGACTTAATTCGTCATATTTATAATAACATATTTCATTTAACCATAACCCTCACCTGACGAATTATCCACTTAACTAGTTTCAGTATAAAGTGCCTACCTCTGTCTTCAATCAACCCTATAACTCTTATATAAAACGGTTGAACACATGTTTTGTAACAAAGTGCATATCATTACACGCAAGATACGCAAGAAAAACACACGTGAGTTTGTCGAAACCGTTTGCTTTCAAAAAGCAAGACTTGCAATAATTTATTACTCTTGAGTGCCGTTTGAGATTCACATCACCTGAAGTTGTACTTAAAATGTAGTTCCTTTATAGCTGCTGCTCCTACGACATCCGCATAATATTTCCTGTGCTTAGCGTAAATTATAATAAATTAAAACAAATAAAACTGGGAATTGTCACTTACGCTGCTTCGTTAAAAAAAAAAAAAAAAAAAAAACAGGGAAACACAACTATAATTTTTTTGGAGATTTTTCATATCAAATAGAACTGAAATACAAATTTTTAGTAACACTTTTTTTTCACATTTATCAACGAAAACATCATAAGTTTGTCACTCTGCGCCGTCTTTGATCCAAGAACAGATACGCACGTGGGCTTATTGGGCAATTTTAATATGTTGCTCAGCGTACCAAACATTATTTTTTTTCAGGATTTTGTCCACTTTCATGCTAAAGTTCCTAATGCTATAAAGGCACCGCTATCTCGTGCATGAAACGCTTTGCAGAGGTCTGGTAAAAAAAAAACAGGAAACAAAAAAAAGCAGCTGGATTTTGTATAGGTAACACGAGAAATATTTCATGCTCAAAGTCAAGCTTCAAGTCATGATTTACAACTACCCAAGGATTACTTATGTTTTTAATCCGTGATAAATAGATGAAACATGTCTGTTCATATTCATATCTATCAGCAAATTTTCTCTAACTATTATTTATGTTAGTCTGCTATTTAATTCTTCGTCATCACTTACGATAAGTAGCTCCTAAGCGCTTGACGCTTTTTTTACTTATTCTCTGCAGGCAATGATAAAGGGATACTTTTTTTTGGCAGGGAGTACAAAATTTGTGTGTAGTGTTTTCGTTATAGCCTTTTTCGAAGGGACTTTCTGGCTGCTGGCCCTGTCATTTTGTTTTTGGAAAATAAGGTGTAAAGTCAAACTTAATCTTCTACGTTTCTGTTTTACAACATTAGGTTTGCATTTTTCATTATAGAGCAATATAATTAAATAGTTCTTTAGCTTTTTTTTTTTTGGAACGGTCTCAAGTATAGGTTTGTAACAGGCGTGACGTTTAACTAGAACCCTGGTCATACGGAAAGTTCTGGCACATTTTAAGCGGTGACGTAATTATTTATTTGTGGGCAGTGTAGTTCAAAGTCTAAACGCTGGTTTTAAATTTTTAACAAACGTGCTGAAAATTTAAAACTACAACGGCATAATTTGAAGTGTGTGTTCTTTTTGTAGATATACAAATATGATGCGCGTTAAATAGTTTCGTCAGTAAAATAATAGTCGTAACTTGCTGCTACGCATTTGAAGCGAAGGTACGGAAGCCCCTGAAATGTGCCCCTGGCTAGGATGTCTGATTTGCACGGCGTCAGACAAAACCCAATTTAGTCAGAAATCGCTCCACATCCCTAGAGGATGTCCGCTAAAAAGGCGTTTAAATAATCCTTGCACATCCGGTAAGTTTTCATTTTGAGTTTGTCAAGTATAAGTTGCACGAGTGAAAATTGTTAAGATCGTCGTTGTCAGAGTCAGTATCAGTCCTGAAATCGTCTATATCGAAACTTAAAGTGTTGTACGCACGCACTAGGCACGTAACATACTTCTAATTTTACTTCAGTACAGCAGACGTAGTGCCCACGCTTTCACAGATCACACTGGAAAAAAAATTCTTTAGTGTTGAGACAGCGAAATTATTTTATAGTAAAAACAAAAATGTTTTATTAGCACAATATTTTAGTGGTGACAAAAACAATTTCTGTGGTGAGCACAACAAATATTTGACTGTTTCAATACTTACAAAATGTTTTTGTAGTGAGTAAAAAATATATATTTGGCTGTCTCAATACTTACAAAATGTTACAGCTGCCACCAACTATTTAAGTCTGTGTGCCTGATCGCGTAAAACTGTCGTAGGCACGGATAAACTCTTTGGTTTATGTCACTAATTTCTTCTGTTTTTGTGAAAATTGTGTTTACAATACTGACAAACTTTTCTCATTACAAAATTACTATAGATTTTAGCTAATAATTAGACATCAGGAAATTTCGTTCGTTCAACGACCAGCCAGCTGGACTTCACAGTCCTGTGTATACTATGTCTTCAGCTAATTGTACATTGTCTGCTGCTCCAGTGAGTGGCTAGTTGCATCATGTGACAAGATAGCGCGAGTGTCAGTGAGTGTTTTCATGACGTTCTGCTGTTAGTTTACAATTGAGGACTTAACATTCTATAGGGGCTAAGTACCATTTTCGACAAAAATGAGTTAGGTACTTAGAAAGGTGCCAAAATATTAGGTCGAAGACATACCTAAAGTGCTATCTCCTAGTGATATTCATGCGCGCCGTCCATCAGCACAAGATGGCTGAAGTTACAACACATTCTAGTTCACTGGAAAAAATATATATCGATGTACGTAAGTGTTTTACATTAATTACGGTTCGATTGCTCCTATTTACTACTGTGCTATTGCAAAATATATGTGAATGCATTAGGTTAATTCCTTGTTCATTTGTTTGTCGCAATCTACTGTTTCCGTCATTATATTGAAACTTAACTTTTGGCACTTAGCACCTTATGAATGTTAAATCCTCAATTCTCAAAAGACGAGTTTCATTAATTATTATCCAATCGCGACAGTAATTAATATGTACAGGAGTTTAAAGTCTAACACTGTCTTAAATGAATCTACAAAATTGTGGTTCTATATAAATTAATTATTTTAAAATATTTCCGTTTGTTAACTGATTAGCCAAACCATTTAACATCTTGTTAAGAAAAAAATAGGATATACAGAATAAAAATTGTTTTCAGCGAAACCTAAGACATCTATTCCCATTTTTTACCTGAATCACTACTGGCAATGTTGGCTGTGGCAGTTTCCTTCTCCGTTGCCGGTCTGTCCGAACGATTGGTCCCCGTCTCTAATGACCTCGGTGGCGATGAGACGCCAAACTACCTACTTAAGATAAATCGTATCGTATGGTACCATAGTTATGGCACACCCGAATAATCCTGGTGCGTTAGGAGAGTTATGTTACACTGGGAGAATTATGGTATTCTAAAAAATTTCTGGGGCTTGAAAAAAATGTTGGTACATTTTGAGAATTACGGTACAATGCGAGAATTACTGTACAATGAGAGAATTCCGGTACTTAGGACAAAATTTACTGGTGAGGACGGTAGGTATCACACAACACCGAGCGTACCCACCCAGTCATAGTAACTTCCAACTGCAACGTCCTGGCTGAGATTGTGCCACCCCTTCCTACTGTACGTCCCAGTTTATCGCGCTCGGGTGCAATGTTTACTGGTCGCGCTTGATGGTTGGCGGGCACACGCCGCGGGTTAGATACCATCTACAGTATTTCCCTCACACCCCTTTACCACTCACCCCTCCCTCCTCCACCCGCCTATCACAACCTCAACAACTACGTGGCACCCGCTGCGATATGTTCGTAATTTACGACCTCTCCGCAACTTCACGACTTCAAGTGAGCGAGGACATTGCGTCCGCACGCGACCCGTGTCCTGTCGGAACACTCTCTCTACCACGTTTTATCGTTAGTGAGGTCCACGCGTGGACGTACCCAGAGATTGTATACGGAGAGGGTTTTGAACAGTTATTGTGAGAGTATTATTAATAAGCGTGGCGTGGAAATTCTATGTGATCCAGGTGCCAAAAGATATCGAACTGAGTTAATTACATCAAAATTAACTGCGAACTGAGTTAATTACGTTGAAATTAACTATGTAACAGTGCCTATGTTTTGTTGTAAGTGTCAAGTCCCAATAATTTTCCCAATAGTTTTTAAGATCGTCGAAAAAGTGCATATCCTATATGTACGCATACTCTTGCAGCGCTGTTTTTGCCATTAACTCGAAAACACATTTTTCTGCTACATTCATCATTTAGAATTTACACTCTATGTTTTTAAATGCTAAGATAGTAGAACATTGAAAAATGGTTACTAAGTAATTATATTTTTGTAATAGTTTGAATAGAATGCAAAATGTTATTTATACAAAAAAATGTTTCTGGGGGCAGGATGGGGTGGTTGAAACCCAGAATAAAACTCCTCGCTGGGTACGTCCATGGGTCCATGTTTAGCTGGATAACTAGCAGGCTGTCAACTGCAGGTAGCCGAATTATAATGGTTGTTATCGTTGATATTCAGCAGCTGACGTTTAAAAACATCACGAAATTCCCTACTCGAAGTGAAAAAGACTTATGCCTATATTGAACGATTATACTGAACTCACGCTAACACACAGGAGCGAGTAAGCATCGGGCGTAAGAAACAGAGACGTATCGCCACATCAGCTGGAAGATTTCGTTATTGTGTTGTAATTCTTGTTTCGTAGTAGCGTTGATATAATACTTTACGAGGCGTTGAATTATTCTTTTCAATTTTACCCGTTTATTTTGTGTGTGGGAAGACACCCGATAACCCTTTACTTTCAATTCCAGATTGTTAAGTGTATTCTAGGTGTGTGAAAATTGCTGGAATGGGTGATTTCAGAGCCAGTATCAGTTGTGAAATTTTATACTGCTTTTTTAATTCCAAATAAAGTATTTTTTATTTTTATTTATTTCGTTTTGCTTGCTGTACACAAATTGTTCACTGAAAGTTAAAGCTTAATTCGGCGCAAGCACTATTAACAAAACAATTTTTTATAGCATTTCAGTAAAGTTGACTGAAGATAAACACCAGAATGAAGGAAGAAACCAACAACTCAGTCTTGTTTTATTAATAGTACAGAAGTAGGATCTATGTCAATTACAGTCACAGAGACAGAAAATAAAAGTTTGTTATTTCCAGAATATAAATAAAAATAAGCGCCAGTAAATTTAAAACGGAACTTTGCTTACCAGCAAATTGTGAACTCCTGTTACTAAAAGACTACAATCGAAATAAATTTCCGTTGTTAATTTTTTTACGTAAAATGATTCGCGAAATAGGCAGTTATTACGCTCTTCTCAAAAATTGCGACCACTTACATTTTCTAAATTAGAATAAGTCATCATTATTTGTGCTGGTTTTGAAAACGTAATTTGATTTGTTTTCCAGCAGAGTTGTAATTCTTCCGTTGCATGTTAAAATCTATGATTATATTAAAATATTGTTCAACATCCGTAAGTCTATTAATGATACAGAAAATCATTACTGAAAAAACACACAACCACGTCGATAACAGCTCGACGATGTGACATGATTGTTCGAACTAAAATGCCCCATCAAATTCAAGACACTTCCGACAAAGTCACGATCTAAGTGGTCGTAAAACATACAGTTTCGGATAAGAACAGCATAAAAGAGTTTGTATTGCTCCTTGTTGAAACAGTTTCAGCGTCGATAAGGAAAATTGTTTACCTCGGTTTGTATTAAATCCATAACGACACCATTTAATACTTATTACTTCATGTACATCCTCCGTCTACATCGTGTGTTCAAGAATCTCATTAAGACTAATATTGTGAAGATAAACACAATATCTTCGCACCTTTATGGCATAAGAAACAGCCAACATAAAAACAAATTTCCTCATGTGTACCACTCTGTAAGTATGGTTATTACGTGAGCGCTGCTGAAATAGTTCTAAATGACAATATTATCAGAGTGGTATGAGTGAATTCTTGTGCAATAACGGTCGATTATGACGTCGGAAATATTATCGTCAAGACATATTGCAATTTTGCTCGATGGGGAAATGTGATTCCGGCATTCAAATGAATGTGTAGTTTGCAATAAACTGACAACTTTAAAAATCAACATAAACCCTAGCCGTTGCTACCAAAATGAAAAATAGTTGCCACACTCCTTTTTCAGTTGGCAGCAAAATACACATATTTTATAATTAAAATGCAACGATATTGAGTTACTTTGAAACATAATTAATTTATTTGAGTTCTATATTTTTATAAAAAAACTCATTTAGATTTATATCAACTGAAAAATTAACTTTCTACACGTCAGAAGAAGAGAAACTTGTGTTTCTCCCCCTTGCACACGCTACTTTGTATTGCAGTTCTAAATTTCAACGAGAGTTCGCTTGGAGTATGTTGTCCAGCAAAATAATAAACGTCCCAATGTAAAGAGACAGTTAATAATAATTGTTGCATTTTTTCCTGTAGGTGCAGCTAGATTGTTCGGTACACGGACTTACACGGACTGTTTTATAGAATTGTAAGATTTTAGTGTTGGCCAACACAGTTCTTCACAGAAATAGTTTTAATAGCTAAGCCTTGTAAAATTATCTATACATTTAGTGGCAGTAAATTAACTGATTGAAAACAGAAATCAAGCAGCGCCGTCTGAATTTCACACTTTACCGTGAACCTAAAACAATAATTTATTGATAAATTTCAGCAAACTAAGATTTTGGTAATACGTTAAGACAATTTTTATCACTTGCTGCAAAACGTTAATGTAACACTGCAGTTCGCTTCTACACCAAAGCATACTCTTGAATAACAAGGAATATTTTTCAAAGGGAGGTTCTAAAAGTGTTGATTTATCTACCAAAATGTTGTGTGTAATTTATTGGTGAAGTCCTTTAGAACCAAATATAATATTGCCTACAATTAAATGTTAGTTACACGGATTTTACATTATACTAATTGTCCCGGCATGTGTAGCAATGTACATGATATTTTTTGGGTACCCTGTCCTGCTCCTCTTACAAACATCCTTTCCACATTTGTTTGGCAGAAACTTTCGCGGGCACACGCACAACTCAGCTATGTTTCATCATAATCGGATCAGCGGTATAGGAACGCATAGAAGACGAACGGGCAAGCAAACATTGATTGTTATGTATTTGCAGCCGTTATGTTTACAAGTTGATGAGCTGCAGTGCCATTTAGCGGCGAGTTATAGCATAATGAATATCGCTAATATATTCTCCGTGTTCAAATATCTATGTACTAATTATCACGGCAATTGCTTTAATGGCATAGAAGTTGATGAGTTGCAGCACCATCTAGTGACGAGTTGGCGAGTTAAGAGTAAAATGGATAGCATAAAGTCTTCTCCATGGAGAAAAAAAACATTTAAGTCCCGAGTTTCATGGTGATCGGTCAACCGGAGTCTGAGTTTATCGATCTCATACATGCATTCACAGTCTACCTTACTATGTTTATTTATACTATATATATAGGCAATATTCTAAAGGGTTATTATAAATTATTAACCGGGTTTTAAAATTTTATAACTCGCAAAGTACTTGTCAGAAATTAATGGGTGACACACGAAAATCTACGACTTTTTTCTCGAGACAGAAGTTACGTGATATCACAGCAGGTAGCAGCTTTACCTCAGCTCACAAAATGGCGACAAAACAACAGAAAGCGTTTTGTGTTTTGGAATATACAAAGTGTTTATCGGTTGTTACCGTGCAGCGCACGTTCCGAGGGCATTATCACACAGAACCACCAGGTCACCAGCGCATTCTGCGATGGTATCGTCAGTTCCAGAAAACGTTATGTCTGTGTAAAGGTAAGAGGCGCAGGACGTCCTGGTGTTTCAAACGTAACAGTGGAAAGAATGATAGGAAGTTATGCACGTAGCCTACGAAAATCAACTAACCAAGCAAGTCGTGAGGTTGGAATTCCTCAGCCAACTGTTTGGAAGATTTTGCGACATCGGTTACAATTTAAACCATACCGCTTACAATTGCTACAATACTTGCATCCAGAAGATAATTTTATCAGAACTTAATTTTGTGAACACATGCTGGAGGCTATGCAGGATAATGATTTTGCCACCCGTCTGGTGTTCAGCGACTAAGCAACGTTTCACTTAAGTGAAAGATAAACCGTCAAAATGTCGTGATATGGGACATTGAAAATCCCCATGATCTTGTGAACCATGAACGGGGTTCACTCAGAGTGGATGTCTTCTGCGCAATCTCTCAGACGAAGGTGTGCGGGCCCTTCTTTTTTCGTTGAAAATACTGACGGGTCTTTCCTATCTCGACATGTTGGAGTGGTGGTTATTTCCACAAATCAGAGAGGATACTGCCAACTTCGTGTTTTAGCGACATGTGGCTCCGCCTCAATGGCACACAGAAGTGCGTCGCTGCCTCGACAATGAACTTCCACAACGCTGGATTGTACGCTGTGGTCAGGATGACTCAACGTTGTTCAGATGGCCGTTTCGGTCTCCTGACCTTACACCATGTGATATCTTTCTTTGGGGGTACGTGAAAGACACTGTTTACGTGCCGTCGTTGCCAACAACATTGCATGAGCCCCGAAACCGTATAACCATAGCTGTGATGGCCATTGACATGCTGCAACGTGTGTAGGGCGAACTCGACTACCGTTTGGATGTTTGACGTGTAACGAGTGGAGTCCACATTGAACATTTGCGAGGAGAAAAACCTGGAAAGTTTCTGGTTGTTTTCATGTATCACTCATTAATTTCTGAGAATTACTTTAAGAGCTACAACATTTTAAAATCCGATGAATTTTTTATAATAACCCTTTGCGAATTGTATATAGTATTTATAGGAACCGGTAAAATTCGCGTTTTATATTGGTCAAATCTATTATTCCAACAATGGTATGTTTGCGCCATTTCCACAATTGGTACTTGAGTTATTTGTCAGTTCGTGGAGGGTGCTCAACCAATAAAAATAACAGCAGACCTGATCATGAGGTATAGGTAGATACCTGAAAAATTCGCGTTTTCTTTCAGTCACGAACTAGAATCCCAGAAACTGTAAGTTCGTTCTACTTTCACAATTGGCCGTTGACTTTAACACCGCATTTAAGACGATGAGCCAATAATAAAAATGTAAGTAAATGCGGGCCCATTTCACCGTGTCAGCGAGCAGCCAAACGAAGAGCTGTTATCTGATTGAGTTCACAGACGTTCTTGTAGGCTAGTCTACCGGTTAGTGAATCTGCGAATTTTTCCTTTCTGTAGGTATAGGTGTCAGCGAGGAGTCACTGAGCAGCTCTGGTTTGCTTGAGTACGTAGATATTCTTGTAGGCTAGCCTAGTGGCCAGTGAAGACGCGAATTTTCCCAGTCTCTACGTGTGTCGTGTATTTAGAGAAAAGAATATTTTGCGAGTTCAGTGACCTACGCGTTTGATTCTCCAGTCCTGTGCATACTTGAGCCCCGGCCATTTTTCCATTAGCTGCGTACAATGAAGTAAAATACGGGACTTAATTATGTATAGGACAGTCGATTATAACACACGGGTTACCGAATTCACAAAATATTTCTTTCTATACGTATATTACACTTACTATTTGAGGTTAAACTGACCATATATCACGATAAACCTCAACATTGTGATAAACCACTTTGTGGGCTTCACAACACTGACAAGGATCTATACAGCGGGTTCACATGGTTACCAACAGAGAGCAAGCATGTGTAGTTTCGCCAACAAGTGACTAACGTATTATTAGAGATGATAAGTTTATTACGGGGAAACTTGACTGTTAGCTGGGTTTCAATGCACGTTCAGCTTACAAGAATATTACTGGCTTTCTCTTGTACGTGAAGCTGTTACCCTGTTTCACTGAGTCAATTCGAATCCCGCTATTGTAATATTTGATGCCTGTTATTGATATGCAGACTAGAGTTACGTTGTGTCAGACGTACACCATACAATCATACGTGTCGCAATTGACTAAAGTGTTATCAAGGGTAAGTTGGTACAAAACATTATCGCGATATACCATCATCTCTATAAGTAAGAGCATAATTATAGTGTTTAACATATTTCTGGTACTGCAGTTCGAAACTTTAGCATCACGAAGTAAGGTAGGTTTGCCCTATACACTTTAATGTTTTAAATATGCATTTTATTATGGTTACATTGCCAAAGTAATTAATTGTGACAACGAAGTTGATTCCTAATCAAAGTTAAAAATTTTCTAGAAAACTCTAAAGAAAAAGCTTTTCCAACTATTTGAGTTTGACGTGTAGAGAACGTCCCTCTCATTTCGGGTTCGTTCCGCACGCAGCCGAGGGAAATGAAACTCGGACCTTCCCTGGGCGTAATTATGAAAAACTGTCCACGTAATATTACGTACGTGACTCGCACAAAATGGCGTGGCCGTGTTGATGACTGTTTCAGGTCGCGTGGAGTTTGCGACTTGCTTTAAATTGTCGGCAGGACAGCGGCGGCGGGAACGTCATTTTCTTCCCCTCCCTAAATTTTTTTTTTTTTTTTTTTTTTTTTCATTTTTCCTACTGTATACTTGCTGGCATAATGAAGGGAAAGGAGGGGGGTAGAGGAATTGGGGGCGCACCCAGGAGAGAAGATGCAATTAAAACCGCGGCGCCCACATTCTGGCTACATTCCTCGGCGTCATCACAGAGTCCATGTCCAGCTGACCTATAAGGGTGGCTTGCAGGTTCTGCCGACATGTGTGCTATTCTTCTACTCGCTAGCGATTTTGTAAATGTTAACATGTATCACAAAGGAAGGTTACTTTACCCTTTACTCTCACCAGGTTGGGGGGGAGGGGCGATTAAATATCGCTACCTGCTATATGCACGGACGCAGCACAACGCAAGTGCAGAGCAAGTTAAACGGGTTCTCTATGGCGTCATGTGAGTGTATAACTCCAACGCAGCACAACCAGACGCAACGCACGTTCAAATTTGCGTTTTACCCATAAAAAGCGATATTTAATCGGCCCCCTGGGCAGGTGTCGGCTCATATTGGGTAACCTTGATAGTCGCGAAAAGACGATTGAAGAGATTTTTGTCAGTACTTAACATCCAAGTCTTTCGTACTAATGAGGGGTGACATGAGGTGAGTATGGAGCAACGCCGGAATGAAGGGGCGATGGAAACGGAAGATACCGGAGAAAATCCGCCGACCAGCGGCATCATCCGACACGATTCCCACATGCGAAAGTTCGATGACCGACTCTGTCGGCAATCGAACCTGGATTGCCTTGGCGGTAGACGAGTGCTCTAGCCACTGGGCAACAGCGGCCCCTCGAAAAGATTTCTGCAACAACTTATTTTAAATGCCTTATGTGCACATCCTCAGTTCTCCGTCATTGTTATTAGAAGAGTGACTGTAGGAAGACGTTTGTCATTTTACGGAACCAATCAGAATAAAGTTACTAGGATGTCACACGTCTGTGACTTTTAGTAAAACGTCAAAGACACGTGAGAGTTTTTAGTAACCTTTAATCACTTTTCTAGGAACTGGCTTGTCCGTTATTTTTGTTTCTAAAATTATGAATGTGTATGATTGAGGAGGAATGGAGTCAAATTACTAGCGCTTAATTCTCTTGGGAAGCGAAGAAAGAAGGCTGATTAGCTGATGAACTATTTACTTTATAATGTAGTATATCGTCATTCAAAACACTACTGCCATGCGGGATAGCCTGTATGAAGCTAAAAATGTACCTGTCATTCGCAGGCGACAAGTGGAACAAACTAATTTGCAAAATTGAAGGATTTTCAAGTGCATTCAACATTTCCACGAATAAATATCGAATAAAATGTTTCAATAACTTTTTTTATTCCCAGCAATATTTATATACGTTACTATAGGTGTTTAACGGTAAGTTCGACATTTTGTAAAATCACATTTTGACAATGTCACTGAATATTGTGCCCATAAGTACTGAAACAAGCTGACGCAGAAAACTTTTCGCCAAAAACAGGGGTTACTAGACATTACCCGTTCTGTGCAGGTAGAACAAATGACGCCATGGTGATAGGCCGATGATCTAAGAATGATTGGCCATGTGTCAACTGTGCTCACCACACGAAATATTGCAAACTTCACGTAAAAGCAGCATATGTCCGTGACTTCACCTGAGTCACAGTGACATCTGTTGTATAATCATAACTCCATGTCACTGGGTAAGGTTAATTCTAATTCAGAATAGGAGGCTCAATATTGACAGTTTGGCGAGGGACAGTTTCTGACGCTAGTCGCACTGGGATCGGCAAGGGGTAAACTTTATGCTGGAGAAAAATTCACACTTCGGTAATGTTCGGTTTTACACCCGAAGTGCCATAAACGCCACTACTAGTGGCGGGAATAGATTCATAACAAATTCGTCCGTACTAAATTATATAATTTCCTCAGGCATCTGGGCATCTTTACACGTCCTGATTAATTTAATTTTTATGAAATATCAATATACCTTTCATTCTTAAAGTACTGTTTATTACAACAGCTGTGAATGGTGAAGGTTCCTTAATTCTAAGAACGGTTAATTACTAAATCTGTGAATGGAGAAGATTATACATTTAAGAGTCTGCAAAATTTAACTTAAAAATAGAGCAAATTTATCCAAAAATTGTAGATTAACCCTACTTTAGACGCTTGACTATTCACTCGCTGAATTAGGGTAGGTTATCTCAGTCACGTAACCAGGTTTTGTCGATCACCAGGATTTGACAACCGCCTTCAGCGGTATTAAAGGTTTTACAATGTTGGGAATAAAAATAAGCCTACATATTGTCAACATAATAAATATTTTGCTAAGTTCTACAACCATAGTGCATTCTTTACACGTATTATATTGATATTTAATTATAATCTCAGATTTAGTAGCTAACCGAGTTGCCATCAGTTGAGATTTCAGACACGGGTAAACTTACGTGTGGTGAAATTTCAAATCCTGAAAACTTGGCTGACCTTCCCTATCATCGAAAATTTTCATAAGCGCCTTATATGGTACCATACAATCGGTTTGGTTAAGGCCATGATTCATCATCCCTTCTTCTTTCACGAAAATTATTTTTTTATTCCTAAACGGTAGCAGATATCGAAAAATTGCTGCGCAGTTTTGTTGAAAATTTTTTTATTGTGTAGTCCAAATTATTCTAGGCGAAACATTGTTCAGATTCGGCCAATTAGTTCACTAACGAGAATATCCTTGATTAAATAATTAGCTGAAACTATTGTATATTTCGTCCTTAAAAAATAGTTAATATAGTATACGCCGTTTAAAAAAAACTGCGCAACAATTTTATATATCGGCTTTCGTTTAGGATTTAAAAGTAAACAATTGAGAAAGCAGTAGAAATGATGGATCATGGCCGTAAGACATCATGGTCAGTTGATACGTTTTTTTTGTATAATAAACTGTTTCTATAGGCCATTCACGATAAAGTGAACACTACGTTAGGTTTTCTTTCAGCTGTTTTGCAGTCATTTTTACTATTTTTAATATGAAAACTTCCACGTACCTAAAAACTAGCGTAAATGATTTTACTCTCTCAAAAGTTAACATATATTGGTCCAATAAAACATATTTTTAATTAATTACAAGATCTACTTAGTGCTCAGTTTATGGTGAACAGCCTATATAAGAGTATTCCTCGAGGGGATGAGTGACTCTAGTTGTGCGCTTTTAGAGGCGATGAGACAAGTCATGAGCGAGCAAATGTCTGCCTTTGTGTTATTTATTTTGTTATTCGTCATATAACAATTGGAAAGTCTTACACATAAAAACATAGATGCACATCCCCTATATACCCTGTAAAACTATTTTCAAGTGCAGTAATGAGAGAAAATAGCCCACATGTGAAAACTTTTTTTATGACTCTACGAACTAAAATACTTATTTCATGATAATAAAATAACGGTTTGTTATGGATCACGTTTGTGCGTATATTAAAACAATCCTTAAAAAATTCCTAAGGTACCCTGTTGTTCCAAATAACTCCAATTGACAGTAACGAAAGTTAACTAAATATAAACAACTTTTATTTAACAAATTTTTAATGTATCTCTCGCACACTTAGCATGTAGGTCTAATTCAGCTTTCGTTACGACATATGATCAACTGTTAAATAATTTAAAGTAATTTGATGATGTCTGTAAAGAAGAGAGTAGATCACAAATTACTTTAACCTTGTAGTTTTGTGGGGATAAGACATGTTTAACAATACTGGGTAGATTTTTTTAAATGTTTGTTTCAATGGGAGTTTACAAATCGAATTTATTGGTTTGTGGACATACGCAATTTCTCATGTTTTGTTTACCAAACTTGTATTGAAAGACGAAGTGACAAAAAACAAAAAAAAATACAAAAAAAAAAGCACAGGAAACGTTAGAAAAAACAATACCAGATGATGTCAGCCAATTTTTTAAATATACTTATTTAAAAAAAAAAATTGACGAGTTCCACTGGGATGTTTTTTCTAACGTTTTCTGTGCTTTTTTGTGTGATTTTTGTATTTTGTCACTTCGTCTTTCAATACAAGTTTGGTCAACAAAACATGAGAAATATCGTATGTTCACAAACCAATAAATTCTAATGCTGGGTACCTTTCAGCTTATCAGCGTATTTATATCTATACAAAATACTTGCGAATGTTTTCACACTCTAGATGATATCACTTTCGTCGAATATAGATATCTGGATTGATTTGATAAATTTGGAGGAATAATCGGAAACACATTCCACATCGTTTCACCCCACCTTATCAAGGAATCGAATTTCGAAAAATATTTAATTATCGCCATAGACATTTTTTGTTCAAGCATCCAGTGAAAGTAAAATTATGATGATAGCTTGTTTGGTTCGAAATATATTGACAATAAAATAAAATGGCTGTTTCTCGTTTAACATCCAAAGTGGCAATTCTCGAAAGAAAAAAACCGAAACAACTTTTTACGTATTTACGCAATCATTTTGAAGCAAGAAAATCAACTCTATGTCTCGAAGGATTAGATAAATATTGAAAATTAATCGAAAACCCATTTCACGATTTTACCCCTCAGCAACCGAATTCAAAATATCCGAAAATTGTTTAATGTGATTTTGTATGACTGCCCCATTGAAGTGAAAATCATGACGATAGCCAGTCGGGTTCGGACTATGTCGAAGATTAATAAAAAAACACAATTCAGTTTTTTTTAATGCTTTCTGGAGTCGAATATAAAAAACTACTTCTTAGTGCTAGCATACGCCCTGAGGGGAACCCACAATAAACGTCTCTAGGTCCAGGGGTTTGATATAAATGAGCGATATTTCGTAATATTGTCTTTCCAACGATGGTCTCCGTAATCATTTCTAGGAACTAGCTTGCTTATAATTTTGTTTCTAAAATTATTAACGTGTACGATTGGGAGAAGAAAGGAGTGACATGACTAGGAATTAACTCTCTTGGGGAGCAACGAGAGAATGCTGATTGGCTGATGAATTATTTACTTTGTGATGTACATACAGTAAGACAATATCCAGGTTATGCTTCATTCATTACACTGCTGCCGTGCGGGGTGGCCTATATTAAGCTAAAAAAAAAGTGCCTGTCATTCTTAGTCGACAAGAGGAACCAACTAATTTGCATAATTGAAGGATTTGCAAGTTCATTCAACATTTCCACAAATAAATATGAAATAAACTTTTTCAATAAGATATTTTTTATTACCAGCAACATTTCTTTCCGTTAAGTTAAGTTCAACATTTTATAAAAGCATGTTTTGACAAATGACACAGAATATTGTACCTTCAGTACCTTTAAATTATTTTATATAAATATACTACTTTTTTGGTGTTTTCTTTTACATAATTGAGGAGTACTATGTGTAATACTTTAATTGCTATTTTTGGAACCGTTTCAGAAGTACCTTTTCATCTGTAAACTGTCCATTAGTCTGTAACGCAGGCATACGAAGATGAGAAGGCCAGGGACCAATAACTTCATGGAGCGTGTTCGGGTGAGTATAGGTCAGTGGATTCTAGTATGTCGCCAAACAATAACGTGAAATTTGCATGGCTTTGCCTATAGCGTTCTTAGTGACTTCGCACGCCAAGACCCAGTATTCGTGGGGCAACGAAAGCTGAAACTTTATTTTCGTCCAGCTTCTTGTACTGTTCGATTTACGACCATCTAGTCTGGTTATCAATGGTTTAACGTATGCCAGTGTCTTTCTTTGTCCGTATGTTAGCCTAGATTTACACATTGGCCCAACGCCCAACCTTGGAAAGAATCGACTAACTTTAACTGGTGCTTGGCCGATCTTGGAATGTTGACTGTGTGTTGAAAGCATTGGCCATCCATTGTCGGTTTTTCACCCTACGTCAAAGGGATTGGTGTCAGCATTGGTATTGATTTTGACTTTGTTTACACATTGGGGTACGCGGGTGTTGGTAGTTTTCGTCGATTTGTAGCTTGAATGGGAAATTATTACTTAAAATGCGGCAACATATGCATGGCAAAGGATAAAATATTTTTTCTGTCTGTATCCTACAAATATACATGCAGCATAAAAGTTATTGCAGCAACTGCCACGTCCGTTCTTATCCTCCCCTGCCTTCGCTCAAAATTAGCGATATGATTGGCCAAGCATGAACTGGACCAGATGTAAATGATGGTTGGTCATTCCTCTGCCATTGGCTTTTTACTTTCTAAGATTGGCCCAGTGTGTAAATCCGGCCTTATGACAAAGTTGTCTCCGTGTTTTAGTTTCTTGCACATCACATCGAGCAGCGTGCAGCCAAAATTAGGTTGTGAATTATTTATAAAATCTTGCTTAAAAACAACTCGCTCATGGTGTATCGTTTACACTTTTGAACAATATTCCGAGATAAGCAATATGCGGGTCTGACTGACGAGTTTATGCTTCCACAGTTCATGAAATATTCGTAGCCAAACTCAGCTTACATTACACAACATCTTCTATTAATGAATATACCTGTACATTACAGAATGATAAGCTGGACGGTAAGTGTGGATGGGCCTCTGGTACAGCTGAATAACATCTAGAAATTTAGGCGGCGGGTATGAAAGTCGTGTCGAGTCAATCTGTTAAGATAAAATGTAAATACAGTGATAAATGCAGGAAATGTAGAAGAATTGTCAAGAATGGTGTGTTATGCGAATGTTGTGACATGTGGTTTCACTTTAAATGTGGCGATATAGAAGAACAAGATGTTTTAAACTGTATTAAGGAATGGCAGTGTGGAATGTGTATAGACTCTGACAATGGCCTCGCGATTGGAAGTATGGAAGAAATTCATGAGGAATTTTCAACAAATGGTAATTTGTTATGTGCTTGCGAAGAAAAGGAGAAATCGCTCAAAAAATTATTGAACTTCTACAATCGGACATGAGGGACTTAAAACATAGGACTGAAACATTGCAGAAACAGTTGTTAGAACTCGCGGAAAAAAATATTTCCAACTATTTTCTGAAGCCGTATCAAATACGACACGACTTAAATAATATACATATTAATTTTTTTTATTTATGTTTCTTAAATTCAGGCAAATTATAATTTTTTTGTGTTGTTATTAACTTGTTTAATATTATTTTAACAATAATGTTTTTGAGTAATTTAATTTTACTAACGATATTTCAGAAAGTTCACTTTCAATTACAGCTATTTTTTCTTGCTACATTACTTCGAGCCGACACTAGTCGCGCTACAGTGTTTTTTCTTAGCAGGACAGTAGCTGCTGAGATTTACATTCCTCTGTCAGTTGTTCTGTCGTACCTCTGTCTTCACGCCACGTGCTGCTGTCGTTGCAGTGCGTGATTTCTGTATTTCACCGCGTGATTTCAATGCAGTTTAGCGATTCTGTTCAAGTGATTGTCGCATGCTACTGTGCTTCAATGCGCACTTTGCCGATGTTGGTACTGTTGCTAACCATTTTCGATGCTCTTTTGTTCAACGTTTCTGCAGCTTCTTCCGCTGATTTTCTTGATACTTTGCCGTCAACCACCGTATCGTCAAGATGAGTGTGTTTGGTGTTCCTGCCTTTTTGGCAGATCTTGGCACTTGAGTTGCCATTATTTAACCTTTTTATAATGTAGCTAATCAATATATTTTGACCTAGTAGAAAACTGTAGTGCTACATTTTTTTAAAAATATTTTATCGTGGTTGTTTTATCTATAATTTTGTTAAGTGATTACCTTCGCCCTCGTCTGGTGAGTAGTTTTCCTACGAGAGGTTTTGTGTTCTATTTAAATTTTTCATCTTCTATAATATTTTGATAATTTCTGTGTAGTGAGGGTTCGCGTCCAGGCCGATTCTCAACCTGGATGGTTCTCGTCTTGGAATATTCACGTCCCTGCCAATTCGCGTCTAGGCCTATTCACAAGCTGAACTGTTGACAAGCTGACCTGTAGTCTCTACTACAGAAGTCCAGTCTTTCTGGCCTATTTTGGGGCATTTTCTTCGCCTTTTCGTCTTCTCTGTTTTGCCGCTGTAACTGGGAAACATGAAGCTACCCCAGCGTGCTGTACTCTTCTACTGCGAGACTTTGATCAGATAAGCCATAATTAAATTTGTATATTTTAATCTATAAATTAACAGGTGTCACACTTATTTTTTTTAATGTAATATTTGTACGTTTTTAATGATTAATTTGAATTTGATAACAATTTAAAATTTTATAAGGCCTAACGGATGCATCCAATTTACTTCTAATTTTCTTTATTAATTTATTACGTCATTGATTCGGACGTACAGTCTTTATTTAGCCAATAGAATGGGCATTTATTGTTTAGATAATTTTATTGTGAATTTAAGAAAAATAATAATTGTATAATCAATTCACTATTTTAATTTAACTGTGCCTGCAAGATTTGGGCTTTTTATAATTTCATTACAATTCCAGTACTAATGGACTATTTATTCATCGATGTCAATAATGTTGTACATTTTATTTAACAAAAAGAAATTAAATGAAAACAAAATATTTAATATTGCAGTAAAAATTAAATAATAATTTTGAGCAACCACAAATTTCAGAGTTCTCATTTAATATATTTTCATATTTTCCTCTGGTGTGTATTGTTTACTATGGCGAGTGAGCCTATTTATTTATTTAAATAATTATTTTTCTTTGCCCGTTGCGTATGGTAACCCAGCATTTATTTAATCGTACTTTGCTTCCACTTTGATATTGTTTGTTTACAACGGCTTCCTCTGGTTTTTGTGTGTTTGTTAATGTGCCACCTTCTGTTCTCTTTGTGTTTTTATTGGTGGTCATTTTTTGTGTTTATTTGCCAGGGACTGTTGTTTTGGTTTTACGATTAATGGCTATTTTAAATAATTCATTAACCTACCATACGCACACGGCGCAGTGTTTCAACACAGTACGACTGTACTCCGGGAATACCACGCAGGAATAAATTCTCACTGCTGAAGAACTATGCTGACAACTATCCAGGTAATTTTCCATCACTTACTGCTAGCAAACCACTTGTTCATCAGCAGAGAAACAATAGGTTTCAGAAAGTATGTCAACAGAAGACTCCAAGACAAAATGAGCCAACTTACAACAGCCCAGAAACATCAGTGCAAAATAGGTCTCAACAAAAAATGCACTGGCAGCATATTCAACATCCAGCTCCAAAACTTGTTGAAAAAGTGATGAAGACTTGTGACAAGCCAAGAATTCAGATTGTTGGGGATAGTCATGCAAAGAAACTGGCAGTAGATCTAAATGATAAAATTGGAAAGAAATACTTAGTGACAGGTTTTGTGCAATCAGGATCTCCCATGAAAACAGTCATTTCTTAAGCTAATGTTACTGATTTATCTGAAAAAGACGGCATTGTGATTTGAGGTGCTGCAAATTATGTTTACTGCAATAACTCTAACGTAGCTCTGTCATGCCTAAACGAGTTTTTGCCAACAGTGTCCAAAACCAATATCTTAGTAATGACAATGCCGCACAGACATGATCTTAAAGTAAACTCCTGTGTAAACCTACCAATAGAAAACCACAATAGGAAACTAGTAAAGGTTTGTAAACAGTACAGAAATGTTACAGCTATCAGTCCAGCACTAAACAGGTCACATTTTACAAAACATGGTCAGCATGTAAGTAGTGAAGGAAAAAGTATTATAAATTATGATATAATTTAGGTACTTCAATGTCAGTATGAAAACAAAAGCAAACAAAGGATTGCAATACCGTGTGAATTTCGAAACTTCCACCTTTCTACCTCAAGTGAAGAAACATTTTTAGTGTAAGGAGGTCAGAGCAATGGACACAACAGGAGCGACTACTACAGAGGAGCAGATACAGAAACAAGAACAACTACATAAAAGACAACTACTGCAGGTACAGCTACAACAGCATCCACGCAATGTTTTATTTTCGTGGAGCAGGAAATATTGTACCGCTAGCAGAAGAAATTATTATTTACTCTTAACATTAGTTGTGGTAGGGAGCAATCGTTGAGGAGGTGTGCCACGGGAATTGTGTTCCGTGCCGGTTATTGGGAACTGGTAGTTTTCTCCCCGAGTTATTTCGTGCAGGCGGACTGTATTCTGAAAGCTCGTGCATGGAGACTGTTGCCGGTCGCTGGGAACACAATCGCACCCAGAGACCGGCCGTTATCGCAACAGCGCCACTTCTCACGTCTGCCACAGCACCACACCCCTCTTGTCACATCTCCACCACCCCTCCGCAACCCTTCCGGTACACCCCCGCCTCTCGCCGAGTTCATTGTTGCCCGCCCGCGGCAATTCACTCTGATCAACATCTACCCACGGCCGGCCGCCACACAATGCAGCGGCGTGAGGGGGTGGTCGGGAGGGGAGGGAGGCTGCGTCTGCCCGAGAAGAATGGCGTTTTTCATTTGTCATTGTGATGCGAGATGGCGAAAACGTGAGTAGTCCCAATAAGACGGGCCGAAAACATCTCCCTTTTTTCTTCTCGTGGAGCAACCCTCCAGCTCGCTCCGTGGGGAATAAAATGCTCTTACGGCCAATTAGGTTTGGGTCCTCCTTCCACAAATTTTCTTTTCATGCAAGGTAGACACTTCTAAAATAGCAGAAGGAAGAGAGGGCTTCTGGGAGGGATCCCGGCCGTTAAGCTGGAGTGCTGAAAGAAAAATTGCGTCGATAAGGACGTGAAAAAGTCGCCCGGGGGGCGATAATTGTTTCATTCGATGTCTCCCGCGTCGGACTCCCGGGTCGCCGTTCTAACGAAGAGTGGTCTCAACAGGTATCCGGTTCGCCCCATCAGGTTAAGTGCAACTTCAGATAATACGACGAAGGCAAAAATCGCTCCTTCTGCAGCTATTGTTCCTTAGGTTAGCGTTCCGTGCATTTGCGAAAGTGAATGTTCTCAAATGTATCTTGTAACAATTATTGGGAGGGAAAACTTGATTTTTACAGAAAAAGTAATCTGCTACTCCGCTGTATTATTTTCCCAACTCGCGCAACCAGGACGCTCTATCACCAGTCTTTAAGAGCCAGGTTTGGGCATACAAGCCATTACCTCTGTAGGTTCACTTTTTGGACGCATGCAAACTTCATTCGGTTGACTTTTGAAACCTTAATTTATGATTTTAGACTGGAATCGAAACAATAAAATGAATTCGTATATAGTTCTCATCATTCCGAAATTAATTAAATGGCATAAACCCAAACCTTTTTACAAAAACGTGACAATGTGACTTCACTCCTCTCAATTCAGCACCAGTTAAATATTCGTATTTAACTAAAAAATCTGTAACCATGCATGCATTAACAGCGGGCAATTTTCCCGAGATTGCTTTTACGTAAGTGGGTTCACTAAATTTTGTCAGTTTCTTAAGTCAGCGAAAAACTTCAATTCACACAATAAAGCCTAACGGGCGGCGGCTTACCACAACATATGCGAATACGTCATGCACGTGTTAGCCAATAAGAACGTGTTATTAGTATTTGCTGCGGCGTTTGAAAATATGGCATTTATAAAGCTCAATACTTAGACAGTTAAAATGCTCACAGAAGTATAACTTTGCATGGTTGCATTTGGTACGGAAATAATTCGTAAGAATCATGTAAATATTAAATAGTTTTTCTGGGCACCTTTCTATTTCGGTCAAAAGCAAAGTTTGTAACACATCCTGCACTAATACTATGTCATGATTTTTTTTTCACAGAATCCCAAACGTTGTGTCAGCAGATGCCATATTTTATCACTTTTGTCAAATAATGGTTCTTTTTTATTTAGTTTGGAGTGAACAGAGAATAATGTGAGAAACTTTTCTCCCAGGCTACAATAATAACAAATCGCCAGTTTTAATTTGTCACGTTGTGGACCAGAAATAACGATTAAGGAAGGTAGAAGTACAATGGTTTAACGTCTCATCAGCAGCGAAGGCAATGGGGACGGATCCAATGGTTTTTCGGATAGTAAAATTATTTTCAAATAAAAACGCGAGTATTTTTGAAGTTCGGTTATTATAGAGGCCTAGATATTATCATATTAAACATTATAAAAATAATAGTTTTCCATCTTTGTGGATTTTGTGGATTCGAGCCCCAATTTTTCTAAAACAGTTTTTAATTTTTTTTTCTCGAAAGTAAAGCATACTACCGCATAGTGCCATATAAATAAACGTCCGCTGATAAAAGATCTACTCGGCAAAAATATCTCATTGAATGTTGATGAATGTATTTAAGATTTTATTGACAATTGAGAATTCCAGTCGTCTGCTCGACATCGTAGCTTTCCATACGTCTTAATGTGCATGATTAGATGAGAAGCTGACATGGCCTTTATCCCAGCATTCTTCTAGAGAGAGTTTTAAAAACCACGGAAAATATATATCATTGACCGGAAGGCAAACCCTGTAGTCTTTCAAAATGCGAGTCAGGGGTTGACCGTTGAACGACCTCACTCGGTTATTTCTTGGTAAACACACTATATCTGTGTAGTTAAGTGAGCGTTTTTAAAGCTCTGGTTAATTTATGTCAGGTAACGTTTCCACTGCATGCAAATAAGTTATACCTAGGTCTTCATAACAATTTAAAAGAATTTCGTTCTAAATTATTGCCGGCCAAAATTAATTGACTTGATAAAACTCTAACACTGACAGTCAACAAACAGCTTAAACCGGTGGGTCTAGAAGCATGAAATTTTCAGCAGGAATTTGTTGAGTAACGTGGGTAAGCAGTAAGAAAGAATTTTTGAAAATATTTTCCTCAAGGGTGTTAAATATGAGATAAAAATTTGTATGGCGTTCGTAATTTTTAAGTTTGAAATTGCGATCAAAGGTTGTTTTACGTGCGCCCGTGAAGGTTTCTGCCCAAATGTATCATACTTTTATTGGGAAGGGGTGGAACAGTAGAAACGGGGTACAGGGGTAGAATGGGATACCCAAAATTTTAGTAAAATCCTTTTCTTCTTCAAAACGTACCTAAACGGTCATTAATGACAACTAACATCATTTTGTTCCATTTAGCACTTTTCATAACTTCTTTTGATTCAGAAATGTTATCGCATTAAGTTAAAAATCTCGCGAACGATTTCCTGGATATCAGATATATCCAATTACTTCCATGGAAACATCCGTAGTGAAAGGTCGCTGCACCGACAAATACAAATTAATATTAATTTTTAGTTGCGCAGGACATACTGTGCGTGGCTTGATTGACTATCAGTTGGCAACATCTGGACGATAAATTGGAGTCGATTTCTTGGTGCAATTAACTGCAGCGAAAAGCAGCTTGCATGTGAACGGAAATAATTAAATAAAAAATATAGTATTATATTTTGCTTACATGCAGTGCAGTCTAAAGAAATCTAAATTTGTTAATATTAACCACTTCTACAATTTATCGAAATCATAGAAATCTGATTAATTTGATAGTAGTACGAGAGGTCAAGTGATAGTAATACAAGATTGTTGTATTTAAATTACAAAATATTTGGAACTTCTTTGTAAATCGCTGCCAATAAATAGGGCCCGATAGTTGTCGCGAAAATATTTTTGCAGCACTTTGTTTCAGTACCTTACGTGCACACCTGCATCTTTGCTCTGTGGTCAGTGATTGGATGCCGTAACACCCAGCGTCTGGAGGTTAAACCTGCAAATCGCAGACGTGATGTGTCGCAGTTATCCATGTACTGATTGGCACAGTAAAATGAATAATAACTCTGCACAAAAACACTCTGCCAATAGCCATGAAGTTGAGCTGCAGGTGTACACGTAAGACACTTAAACAAAGTGGGGCAAAAATCTTTTCGCGAAAACTACCGGGCCCTACTTATAAGGAATAAGACAACCATTGCCAATGGAGTAGTGGCTAGTAATTTTTTTCAGAGGTTGATTTCAAAAGTAGTGCGAACTTTGTGTTATAAAGATGTATAGTAAAATAATTGACATATTTAAAGTAATCTAGTTTTGATTGTATTTCTAAGCCATCTGTGCTTCTACACTTCCACTTGTTTGTCCTTCTGCAGTTCCAACGCAAGAGTTTTACGCTTTCTGACACGAGTTTAATGTAAAACTATGATATTACAATATCGTATTTTATCGCATCTCTAGAGTAATAGCAAAGATCTGTACATCATGTTTACTCAAGCTACTTATTAACAACATGAAATATATTTACAAACATTTTTATCGAATAGTATAAATTACTACATCTGAAATCTTTACATTGTGCAAAATTATCTAGAATTGCTGACAACAACCAGCTAAATACGTTTGCTTTGATTGCGAAGTTTTAAATGAAGAAAACTCTACTACTACAGAACACTATTTGGATATACAGTGGAATCTTAAAAAAAGTTTCAAACTAACGTGAAATTCTTGGTCGAGCATATTTAGAATCACATGACTCATTTTTAGAATAGCTGTGTGAGTAAATAATCGAGAAAGTCCGTACGGGTCACTACTACTAATGGCTATTGTTAAAAATACACTTTTTATTAAAAATAAGATTCTGTGAAACTTCGAATATTCGCATTAAAGTTTTCACAGTTCCAACGTATGTTAGATAGTTTTGCTGAAAGAAAATGGAAGCTGAGAGTGAAGGCAAAGCCGTACGTTATTAAGTATTTTAAGTTAAACCCCATTCATGTTAAACCACAATCCCAACAGTAAAATTAAACGAATGAACTGTCATAAATGGAGATGAAAAGTTATACAACATTATAATTATTAACTCACAAAATTAGTAAAAAAAAAAAAAAAAGCAAACGCTTGCGCCTACAAGTTAAACAAGAACAAAATATAGAAATCAAAACAACTTAAAGAATGGTTTATACGTGTGACTGTAACAGTAAAGTTTAAAAGTCTGCATCAAACACAAAGCCAAATTTTGTAAATTATAAAACAACCCTAATATTTTGAAGGGAAGAGGGATTATTTAACTTTCCTCTTCCACTTCATCCTCTTGGGACGCCTAATACACCGTAAATATTTGTTTGTAAATATGATGCACTGATGAATTAGAGTAATAACGTATGGCAAAATTGTTTTCCACACATCACTGTTAGCGATACTATACACATTTTAGGAAATAGTCAAATGAAGACTAGTGTCACCAGACAAGTATAGTAACAATGATCAACACTTGCTCTGTTTGCAAACTAAAGTATGGTAAGTACCCTAAACAGTTTATGAGTTAAAAACTTCCATTACTATTTAGGAAGATTTTTACAGTGTACTTTAATATGTAAACATGACAAAGTATCCTTGATTATTAGTAGAATATAACAATAACAAACAGCCTACAAATTGAACAAACAGTATCGTGCAGAAATCAGAATAACGTTTGTGGCCATCCTCTTTTAAATTGGGTCAATAGTTACATTTGACACATAAAACTTCAAAGTCATTAAGAAAGGTGTTAAGAGCATTGTGATAAAGCAAGTCGTGAAGTTGAGAAACGAGTAGCAATGTTTGGGTAAGTGACTGAAAAAAAAAGTCTGATTATTTTCGGGCGTACCTGTTTACATCTGGTCATTTGGCTGCTGGTCCTACGTACAGAGTTTCCAGTGGCGGGGTGTATTTCTATTAATTAAGCTCTCCTCTCCCTTCCCCACGAAGTCGTTCAGCTTTCACTGCTCTGGTTCAAGGCCCGGGGGTGAGGAAAGGGCGGCGGGTGCTATTTGAAAAGGCGTTAAGTCTGGCGCAGAGCGTGTTTAACCTTCCCGCAGGTTGGCAGTATATTTCACCGCTATCTCCATCTTGATAACGGCGCTACCAACCTCAGCATGTCTGCCCCTCCCCCGCGTATACCAACCCAGGCATACGGGGCCTAACAGCCGCGCGGGCGTAAAAACACAAGGAGGGTCGGGAGAATAGGGGTGAGGAGGCTGTGACAATACAAACACAACATTATCTGTGTAACACGTGGTTTATATTGCGGCTCTCCTGCAAGTTGATAAACCACACAACGGGCCTCCTGAAGACAGTAGCCGCGTGGAACAACATTAATCCATGCCGCACCACTCCTCTTTGTCGTAACATTATTTTTTTAATAAATCAAATTCAAAAAATAAATATCTAATTTTGAAGACAGCTCTGCACGACACTGCTACGCAAAACTTTTTAAATGGTTCTTTTTTTTTATTATTTCCCTTATATTGACGCAAACGGATAAAGAACAAATTTATGAACGTAACAACCGTAGGAAATCAAGAGAATATTATTTTCTCATTTTTGTACTTATGATACGCACGTACAAATACCGTTTGTTTCCCTGGTTTGGCTCATCATTATTTATTTCAGTATCCCCATCACCTGGTTTTCCACCGAGTAAAGGCGACAGAAAAAAAATCAAGAAAAGGCTAACAGTCGCATTTCGTTGAACTAACATAGTTGTTTAGCAGGGAATTCATAGTTATGTCTGCATTGATGGTCAACCAGCAACTAAAAGTGATGGAACAACATGACAGCCACATCCATGAAGCATACATTTATTAGCGTCTACCACAACTTGCAGATACAGTTGCATTAAGGATTCAGCCATGTTCATTAGATAAGTGGCTAACATGTTCTTAGAACACTTAGTTCAGACTAGATTGCTTCGACGGCAAAACAACCAAATTTGTGATTTTTGTTACGCACTTTGCATACAGCCTCCTTCCCTGACACTTCCATCGCTGACAGTAAAATTAATTTGTAAGTTTAAATACGTAGGCCTACTAAGTATTATGAAACGTGCACAATTATTGAAGAAAACATTTTTTTTATAATTAAACTGTGTTCTTGACCGACTGACTTAAACTGACAGATTAACTGCAGTAGAATAAATACATAAGCATAATATCCATTTACAGTAGCCTATAAGCACCCGCTTAAAAATAATTTTATTTAAACTCCCTAAGAGAGTGAAAAGGGTTAAAAACAGGTTTTCGAGTTACATTTAACAGATCGTTAACTCGGTGAGATATTTTTATTCTCAAGGTATCGACATAGTGTCTAAACAACGAGAATCGAAAACATATCGACAAAACTTGGCAGGCAATTCATGTCGTGGAAATAGACTGAAGTAGGTACACAAGGTCTAGAATAAATAGCAGTTTCCAAAATATGAGAAAAAATGTATTCATGATGGCGGTTGTATTAGAATTGGTGTTGACCCACATGTGATAGCTGCTGCTGTTAAATAATTGTTTATCGAGAATGTCGCTTCATCAGTCAACAATAAAATGTCATTAAAATGTGGAAATACTGTGCACGACAGCTGAAACGACCGCGGAAAATCTCACGGAGGAGGGGACCTACCACTCCTAATTAGGGCTCTATAAAGACTAGGTATAATCGTCCGCCATTTTGGGTCTTTCGCAGCTACCGCTAGCGAAGTCATGCTCGCGCGCCCGAAAAATCACAGAAACCTAACTCATCACCAATCGAAAACTATTCGGTCAATCGACTTAAAAAAAATTACAAAATATAATTGAACTATCTTGTCAATGACGCTATTCATTAATTTTCTTTATGACCGTTATTTACTATGTAAAAAAAAGTTTAACAATGGCATGTAAATTTTTGACCGGAAAATGCAGGGTAAAATATAGTAAGCGAGAAACTTTTTTGTTTTACGAGATAGATGGGGGGTGTCAGTGGACGAAACTAAATGGATAGTATAAAATTAACATTTATGCCCCTCTTGACGAGTTCCGCGAATCGCTGTGGTTTTGGCGGCAGGTTGAAGACAGAATATCTCTGGCGCGCGACGCCGCGCAGTCTAGCTCAACGACCTGACTACTAATTATTCCTTGGTTTGTCCTCACAGTATTTAATACATTAATTTTAACTCTACACTTTGTGTTTATTATAACGTATTCAACTTTCAATAACTGATTATAGGGTTATGTACAAAAATATACACTATCGAACATAAATAAATTTACAAAATCAAATACTGAATAGAAAATTAATGCAACATCCTTATTTCACTAAAGATAAATTTTAAAATCTACAATTTTTTAAAATTCGTTTAAGAATTTTGACTCTCCTACTAAATAGGCGTAGGCCTACATACAACTGGAAATATATATTTTTTTATTTACTTAAAGGTACATTTTCAACAATTGATAATAAATGCATGAAAACTTATTCATCTTATACCTATATTAGGGTTTTTAAAGGTATCATAACTCATTAAAACGCAAATATAATATTTTTAACTTTGTAATATTTGTTATGTAAGTATTCATACTAATATTATCGAGACTGCAGTAGTAAAAGAGGCAGTTATCACGTTTAAAAGTACAGCTTTCATTCAATTTATTTAACATTCTAAAAAATTTCAGTTTGTTACAAATAAAAGAACGTAAATTTTTAAAGAAAGCAATTCGAGAAAATTTGCCTTATTACAAATTATTGGTATGTAATAGCAAATACGTTTGTATTTTACGTTACTAATGCAAAATTCATTATTACTAATCGGACAGATCGATGCATCTCTACTCTGTTGCTAAAACGTTAGTTTGAAGATTTATACGTAGTGTGTCCTGAAGCTGTAAACGCAAAA
>PNEQ01129164.1:35257-52434 GCA_003012365.1 Medauroidea extradentata
ATTGAGGTTTCAAGTAGTTTGTTTACTGATATGAATTTCAGATTTGTATTAAGTCAATCTACACTAAAATTACAACACACTGCCTATCATGTAACGGTGTGAATAAATTATTTTTTGTACTGTAGCTGCCCTTCACTTACTCTGTGCAGACAGTAGCCACGCTGATTTATAGCGTCAGGATAATAAATACAAATATTTCTTCACACACTTGTGCAAATGCTAATTTTTCTTACAATACGACGAAACATGATAGTTATAGTCTATGACTAAATATCTGAAACATAGCATGCTTACTTTTATGCCCATTAAGCCAAGCTAACAAACACTACATTTCCGTAAATTTGTGGAAAACAGTATGGAGAAGTGCCACTAATTTTACTGTAACGTACCTCGTAAATATAACACACGGTATCTTACATCTATACTTAAATACTCTCTGTAAACATGTTGGATATAAATTTGTATTTAGAAGTTCTTTCCTTTTTACTGAATGTCTGTAAATAATGCAGTTATCGCCCAATACAGTTAATGCGGGAATAGTAATTTCTATTCTATACCTACATTATCACTATGGATATTCATAATGTAGGAATTTCCGTTATCAACTAAATACTTGTGAGAAAAGGTTACATACAAAAGCCTATTAAGATTTACAGTGAACCTTTTTAATAATACAAACCATGTTAATATAAAGATCTCATTAACGCTTAGTCATTTTCGTTCCCCTAAGAATGAGATGAAAAATGTAATACTAACTTAAACGCTCTATAAAAAGTTCCTTTGTACACCACACAACGCCTGAACCACGACATCCCTGCAGACGTTCCTCATTCATTGCGATATTTCGGCAAAACGTATCTTCTCCCAGAGATTTGTGGCATGTGTTTTACTATGAACTGGCGCTTCAGAGGCAATAATTAAAAATAAAAGTTAACGTTCGTAAAGATCTTTATATAAAAATAATGTAAAAAGTTCGTAACAATAAGTATGAAAAGGAATATTTCACGAGTTCAACGACATGCGTGTAGGAATCCATTTTCCTGTTTATACACAAGCCCCGACCATTTATCCACGAGCTGCTACTCACAGGAACAACACACAATGAACTAATAGACGGGCTCGAGTATGCATAGGACAGTGGATTATAACACGTCGTTCACTGAACTCGCGAATTATTCCTTTCCCTAACAATAAGTGATCAAAATATGTGTTTTCGAATAATGGTATGTCCATGAAACAATATTGTTCGAAACACATTAATTTCTTGACTACATAAAACATAAACTTTGTACTTATATAACGGTAAACAGATAAGTGTAGTTTATTATACGATTGCTGTTTATTGTCTCAAAAATGCATGTGACAGTTGCGGCAGATCACAGGTAGCTCTTTAAGGGACGAACTTGGTAATGTAAAGGATGGGAGTTCTAATCTAGGTGTCGGTTCAATTTTTTTTATATATACATTTGGGATACAATTGAGGTTCTATGCTGTAGTGGACTTAAACAAAAATGTAAATAAAAATGCAATATGCATCGCACCGCTTCTGCGAAAAAAAGAAAACTAAGTCTTAGTTCCAGTTTGCATAAACAATATTCTTTAAGTGATGAGACTGTGTTAAACTGTAAGCAATATAACTGCATGTTGTAAAAATTGTACATATTTTAAATATTAAATTAAATCTCTCTGGTTTGATGCTCAAGTTTAGGTTATTGATTTATAAATAGAATCAAATTATTACAAAATTTTCTACACGATAACAGTGAAGAATAAAAAAATTCTGTAAACCCTAATTTCAAATGTATTCAGTATTTATTTTTGTGATATTACAAAATAATGTGAAATTTTAACTTACATCGCGGGTGACCAAATTAAACTATAAAAAAAGTAAAATATTTGGTATACAGCATTAGTTAAATTGAAGTATGTAAATGAATAACTGTTTTTAAGATATAATTTGTCGAATTAGTCTTTGCGAACTAAACTACTGTAAAAATACGTATGTACAATACATTTTTTGGATGCAATCTTTTTTCCGGTGTCTTGCGGTTTATTACTGTTCGTTGGCTACTAATTTTTAACATTTACATATTACGTTACAAAAAGTTCATCTCAAACTGCTATGTAACATTTTATGTTTAAGAAACAATTAAAAAATGTAAAAGTATGTCATGAATTATATTTCTATTTAAATTCAAACCTTCATGTCTAGAGCCAAATAAAAGCATTAGTTTGTAAATCGTGTCACTGTATTCACTGTTATCCTGCCAATTGAGCAAATATGTTATGTGAAAATATAAAGTATAAGCCTTTACGAATAGTTTTCTACTAATGTGGCATGTTGTTTTAGATCTGAAAAATAGAGACGGAAATTTTTGGAAATGCAATTATAACTGAATTATATCAAAAAACTTATTTCCAGTTACATATGTGTTGCGATTGAGTCTACATTATTGTTTAGTTTATATATATATATATATATATATATATATAAGTTTTAAATGGAACCAATACGAATCCTGTATACTATTAGGCTTATAGACAAGAAGGGCGCTTGTAAAAATAGTATTTTATGTTCTACGTTATCTAACTAAATATATAGTAAAAAGAAACATTACAAACTAGATACTTAGTAATAAATACATATATGTATATATATAACTGACATTTACATAGAAAATGTTATGTAGATAAACTAAGAGTGAAGTTGTGTTCGCGTCGTTGAGCGGGACCATGCCTCGCGCACGAAATATTCTGTCTTCTACATGCCACAAAAACAACAGCGATTCGCGGAAATCGTCAAGAGGGGCATAGAAATTTAATTTATACTATCCTTTATGTTTTCTTCGCTGATACCCCCTATCTATCTCGTATAACAAAAAAGTTTCTCGCTTACTATAATTTACTCTGCATTTTCCTGTCAAATGTCAACATGGCATTGTTAAAGAAATTTTTTAATAACATGATAGTTGCATAAAATAAATTTGATCTACATTATCATAGGCAGCATAGTTCTTAAATACAATATAAAAATTTTGAATACATTTGGCTGAATAGTTTTAGATTTATGATGAGTTTAGTTTGTCAGGTTTTTGGGGCGCGCGAGGAAGCATTGGCTTGCGCTAGCTCCGAAAGACCCAAAATGGCGGACGATTATACCCACTCTTTATAGTGCCTTACTCCTAATGCCTGCGTCATTCGCACGTTTTTGACACGTAGCAACTGGTTGTTGATAACACGACATACTGTGGAATAGGGCACATTCATTCCGTACGCAGTGGCAGATGTGTTTGTTGGAGGATTTTTCCTCTACAACATTCGAGTTGGAATAACGATAACTAGAGAACTGAAAAATTCGCGTTTTCTTTCAGTCACAAGCTAGGATTCCAGCAACTACAAGTTCGATCCACTTTCGCAATTGGCCGTTTGCATATTTAACAACACCTTGAAGTCGATGAGCCAGTAATAAAAATGTAACTAAATGCGGGCCCATTCTACTGTGTTAGTGAGCAGCCAACGAACAGCTGCTGTCTGCTTGAGTTCACATGTATTCTTGAAGGCTAGCCTACACGTCCGTGAACCCGCGAATTTTTCCCGTCTCTATCGATAACTAGAGGCACGAGTATTTCGCATATTCATCTGACAACAGCCTAGACTTCTCATGCCTATACACACACTGGCCGAAGTCAAATATCTATTGGCTCCTAACCGTAACACGTGTTACCACCACGACTTGTTTCCTTATTTATCACTGGCTTGCAGTCGTCAAAGATGTGTTACAACAAGTGTCGTCTAATCACAGAAGGAGTAGTGAAGTATACACTATTGGCATTCGACCTGACCTAGAATTAATACGCGAAATAATTTTGCCTCTATCGATAACACGTTAGACTCGCATTCAAGAGGACCCGGGTCCGATCATCGGCTCCAGCCACCCAGATATCGGGTTTCTATAGCTTCCGTGTGAATGTTGAGATGGTTTGCTAGCATAAGCAATGGTCGATTCGTTCCTCCGTTCCTGTCCTTGTATATACCTGTGTGTCAACCGGGTCTTATGAACTTGCTGTCGACGAGAAGTAAAACCCAATTAAAAAGAAACACACGGAATACTTTTTCATGTTCATTTAGTGTAGGTACGGTCCTCGGATGACTAACTTAGGGCCGAATTTATAAACGACATCCGGGTAACAACCAACCTCCCTCCACCGAAATTGTGAGATTTGCCGATTATAGAGCTCTTCCGGAGAACGGTTGGCCGCCGGCGAACAACTGTTCTCCGTGTTTTGTTGGATGAGGTCAAGAGGTCTGCCAGCAGACATCCAGCTTCCCAGAGCACGAAAACGGCGACAATTCCGGCGAGGTTATGTTACATATCGAAAAAATTCTTAAATTTTATAATGAAATTGGAGAAGAAAGACCAACGAATTTACCACAAATATAAATAATAAACTTGGCAAAGCTGTTCAATTTGTATTTCAAGTGAAAATTTTAAATTCGGCAGTTCGGCATTGTTTGTAAACAAGGTAGTGAACCTCAAATCGAATGTACACCTGCGTTATTGATATTTTTATTGCCGAACGTCTGCTTGTGTTGTTCTTGAATTTTATTTTTTCATGTCTGGTTATTTTGAAGTAAATACGATTCTGAGATTCTTCCAGGAACCATTAACATGTGTAATACCTAATAAACGAGGAGACAACAACATTTTTGTACTACCTACTGTGCATCAACCGACAGTAATTTATAAGCATTTTTACTGCATACATTAATGAAAAATTCTGAAACAATGAAACTTACACTGGCGTGAATGTAGACATTTGTACGCTGGACACTCTACCAGTAATAATTTGACACCTTAGGCCTAAATTCTTTAACTAGGCTGCATTAATTTAATCAATTTTCATACACGAACTTTCTCAGAGGGGTTCGACTATTTGAATCACATGTCTTGTAAATGCAGATTAAGGCAGTTTCTAAGAAGTGTCTTGAAGGATCATCCTTTAAAATATAATCAGAAGGTGACCGAGGTTTTGTTTTTGTGTTCAGTACATAGGATTTAGGTTGTGCCCATCATACTTTTGGGTCAAGGATGTGGAGCTGGAGAAGGTACAGAGAAGGGCAGCGAGGTGGGTGATGCATAAATGAAAAATGCTGGCGAGGAGGAAAGGAACTTTAGGCCTAGCGTGATGATTATGGAATTGGGATGGAAACCATTGAGGGACAGAAGGAGAGCGGAAAGGCTGGTCAGGTTGTATAGAGTGATAAATGGGGAGTGGGATGGGAAAGTTTGGTCTGCAAATTAACTAAGGGAATGTTTTAAGGTAAAAGTAGCAACAGTGAAAAAATTCAGAGGCTATAGAAGAGGTAGGAGAGGGGTAGACAGGCGATGCTGGTGAGGGAGTGGAATGCACTGCGAATGCGCATTTTCAATTGGGCTAACGCCCCAGTGAAGAGCAACTCCTCCCCATCCCCATAGCACAAATCCTCCAGTCCCTTCCTAAACCTTGCAACCACCCTCACAGTCAACAACCCCTTCCACAATGCATTCCACTCCCTCACTGACCTCGCCAGCTTTGACTGTGTACCCCTCTCCATTCTCCTCCATGCCCTCTCGATCTTCTCAGTGTTGTTACCTTTTCCCTGAAATTACGTGCTAAATATTATGTCACTAAGCTATTACTATTATGGGCCTAATACCATGGACTGAATAGAATGTTTAAAAGGCTTCTCAAAACAAAAACATGACCGCAGAACCCTATTAACAGTGTACTTGCACATACATAATGATCTTGCTCTCATTAACTTCAGATATAAGGAGAACCTTATTTAACACCCCTGCAGCATTGAGACGCAAAGTGGGAAAATTATTCATTGGGTCAAGGTGGATGGCATCTGTCGACTACATAGCTTTAATTTGCTATCTAGAAAGTTCGCGTTTCAAAACAAATTTAATTAAACCCATGCTTCAACACAAAATAATAATTCAATAATAAACAAATAAATACGATTCAAAAAACCAAATAAAAACTATATCTGCTCGGCGTTTTCCGAAATTAAGTCCAAGTATAGAAAGTAGGTACTTTTAACACAAAAAATTCACCAACGTTGCCATATTTAAAGGCGGAGAGCTTTCCATCTCCCATCCGGCGGGCGAACAGTTGGCAGACGATTATAATGAGGATAGGGTGGATGACCGCTGGCCGGATGTCTGCTGGCGGCTTGCTGGCTGACCGCTGGAGATCTTTTATAAATTCGGCCCTTAAACTCGCATCTTAAGAGTGCGTGGTAGATAAATTTATGCAGAAATCATAAATTTATGTCTACGCTTTTTTCGAAGCCAATGTGGATAAAATACTCAACGGCAATCCTAGATAATGGTATCTGCCAACTTTATGAGTAAATATTTATCCAAAATTACTAATTCGTTACGCTCGATCTCTTGCGCCGCAGTTAAATGCACGAGGTTCCGGCGTCAGAGAATGTGCCTCAGAAGTTCGTAACACTAGAAACAATATTGTTTAAAACGTTGGCTAAAACTATTGTCAAGGATTGCTATTGTTTAGTTTTCGCAAATTGGCTGCAAGAAACCTACAGTTATAGATTAATGCTTTTAGCGTTGAATTATGTACCACGCCTTCTTAAGGCGGCCGCCTACCCCACGTTTCAAATGCGTTGCAGTGTTTTATCTACGAAAATATTCCACGTGTGCCCATTGTGCCAACGTACGAAAAGAAAACAAACTTCAGACAAGGTCGGAACCTCATTGTTTAAAACACTCTTTCTAAGCCCTCCAACATGGCTAAAAACGGCCTTTTCAGAATTCCGTACTTCCGAATGTACTATCCGGAGGTATAAGAAACTCAGATTGCGACCTGCACTGAACTTAGTTGCAGACTTTCCACCAATAATATTATATGGTCACCGCTTACTGTCCCGTAGGAAAAACCGCTCGGCGGGAGGCTTGCACGCTAGTTCAGCGCTTGGCTCTTTGAGGCGACGCGGCATTTGATGCGCGCTTCAAGGTCGACCTTACTGCTCCATCGCGTTTGAGCCTCTCACAGACGGGTAGGCAGCGCCCTTAAGGTGGAGCATTGCAATGCGAGTAGGAATTTTTTTTATATTGTTAGGTATTTTACAAATACATATCAAACATTTATCACTATCACGCTATAGTAAACTACATTACATTGCAATGAAATCAAAAATATATAACATACGTCCAATATTTATGACGCATTTAATGTTATATTATTTTCTAATAATGAATATTTTCTCGTATTTTCAGAGTAATCATGTAATGCTAATGTAAATTTGGTGACTAATTCCTAGAGCCACGATTTTATGGCGAAAAGATTTTGCAACATTTGGCTTCAATGCTTCATGTGCACACATGCAGCTCCGCAATATCGTCTGTGATTGGATGATTTTACTCTCACTCGCCTTGGAAAATTACAGACTATGGAGTCACAATAATCTTATTCTGATTGGTGCAGTCAAATGCGCAACGTGTATGAACAAAGATACGCTGCCAGTAATCATGAAGCAGAACTGCCGATGTGCACGAGAGACACTGAAACTAAGTGGGGCAAAAATATTTTCGCGACAAAATCGTGGCCCTACTAATTTCGAATGCATTTGTATACTTTTAAAAGCGCTATAATATTTTTCTTTAGTAATTTCAATAAAAATATTGTTATGATTTATAAATAGAAAATTCATCACGACTAGATTGATCTCTCCTTAAACTCGCCTGTTTTACGTTCCCTCTGGTTGACAGCTGTGAAGCTCTCGTGATGAGAGGTTACCTCCGCGCTGGAAACCTCTAGTGATAAAACCGTGCCAGATCTTGAAATACTTAACTTCGCCATAAAGCAGGGCCATGCCTATCACGTATGAGCTCGAATGACTCTGCCGGCTGGAAGACTGTTTGCAACGCACAGAGAAGCGTGGTTTTTTAGTCTGCAGTTCTCTTCCCTGGCAGGTAGCAACACTTTTGTGAGTAATTCTGCCCCCCCCCCTTTTTTTTCCAAAGGGTGGGAGTAAAATATTTTTTTCCAGAAGACTGGTTTTTAATTTTTGACGGGAATGCCAGATTTTTGTAAAAAAAAAAAATACAGAATTTCGCCTGTAACACACATTTTTCTTCCAAAATTAACATCCAAAATCAGTATTATCAGGTTATGATACATTGAAATCATTCACTCAGTTAATGATTTTGGTTTAAAACATAGTTTCCAATAGCTTAGTTTCTTTACTGTAAGCAGTTAAAAACATGGTTAGAGATGATGGTATATCGCGAAAATGTTTTGCGTCAACATAGCCTTGAAAACACTGACACAACGTAGCAGTCTGCAGACCAATAACATGCATTAAATATTAAAATAGCCGCATTCTTATTGGCTCAGTCAAATAGGGCAGTAGCTCCACGTACAAGGAAAAGCCAGTAATCTTTTGATAAGTTGAACGTATGTTGAAGCCTAGCAAATAGTCAAGTTTTTCCGCGATAAACCATCATCTCTAAACATGGTAGTTGAGAATAATAATACTTTTAATTCTCAATTTTTGGAGGAGCTTACCACTGTTACCTAGAGCGGCTTTTTTAAACTACACTGAATGTCAATACAAGATTTGTTGTGGTTACATAAAATCAAACAGACTTGTCCCAAATCCAAGTGATCATACACAGATTTATGAAACAACCATAGTTAAAGTCAAACGCACTATTTTTTAAACAGCTGTCTTAAGGTTAAAATAAATATTACATAATTGCGAGTGTGAATAAACTCAGTTAAGTTGTTCTTTATCAATATATACAAGTACCACTTCTTCCTTACGTGAATTATTAAGGGAAATAAGTATCCTATTTATACATGCTTCATCATAAGTCATTTTAACAATTTTCTTACAGCTCTGTGCTAGAAAATTTCGTGCAAACAATTGCGGGTAAAGTCTGTTTACCTAACCAAAGACGATAATGTTACAAACTGCAGTTTATAGGAGTTAAACCCCCATCACACGAAACAATAGTAATTAATTCGATTATTAATCTAAAACACTTCATATTTTGGACATAAAATATTTTTAAAAATACATTTTTGGTGGGAAAATAGGGAAAATATAGCCTACGCACATTGTTTAGCCTTATAATTTATTAAGGAATAACTCGTAGAAGTTTGTCGGGTCATTAAAAAATAATCTTGGATATTTTCTTCCTGGTTTTTACCGAAATCATAGCGAGGAACTTTATATATACGATTCTGAACACTATAGAACATAATTTTGTTTTCATGAAAAGACAAAAATGTGGAAACAATTCTGAACACTCGAGATGATTAATTCTCTTTTATGACGTGACGTTATGGTTTCTCTCTCTCTCTCTCTCTCTCTCTCTCTCTATCTCTCTCTCTCTCTCTCTCTATCTATCGTTTTCTTTACTTGTAACTTTAATGTTGGGAGATTATCGAGAAAATTTTCTGAACTCAAGATTTCAAATTCTGGTTTTGTATGTACGGTTTTCATGATTTCTGATACTAATGTTCTTATAATAGAAGCCGGAGCCCGCCAATTTCGACAATTTTACTTTCTGATCAGTGGCGATACACTAATGGCTAATGAAGATCGTAAGATGATATTTGATCACGTAATATAAAACAGAAACGAGTTTATCCGATATGCTTAATTGCAATGATTAAGATGTTCGCAATACTGCCGCTAACTACCTCCCTGACATGTTTCAACTTTGGTACCGTGCGGGTAAAATATAACAACAATAATAATGTTCATGACTTCTTGGTACAGTACACGAAAAAATGCCGAGTGAAAAATCAATTTATATACGTAGTAAGGGTCACATTCATGAAGTGGAAAAAAAGTGAATATTAACTATGCCCGGAAATAGACAGCAAAGCTCAGAAAATCGCTGCGTGTTTAAGTTACACATTCGTTAAAACTGAACAAAAAATGCTCATACACATCTGCTATTAAGGCCATAATCACTCATTTCTACTGCTTTCATGGTAGTTATTTTTAATTCCTAAACTGGAGTAGATATCTAAAAACTGTTATACGGATTTGTTAGCAATTGTATTACTATGCAGTAAATTTTTATTCTAGGTACAAAATTATATAGAGTTGGCTAATTATTTGATTAAAAATATAGATTTGGCTAAATTTTTCATTAAGGAGAATTTTTTTGGTTCCATAATTAAGCGAAACCATTGTGTATTTTGTCTTAAAAACAATAGTTAGCATAGTATGCACGGTTTTTAACAAAACTGTGCAACAGTTTTTTATCTGCTCTCGTTTGTGGTTAAAAAAAAAATTACCGCAGAGGTAATAGAAATAACAGATCATGGCCTTAAGTTAAATATTCATGTAAGGCATACGGGCTAAGTGTTGTGCTTCAATATATTTACGGAATGAAATCAACATGTCGTAAAAATAATTTAGCAAAAATAAAACAGAGTATTAAAAAAAAACACATTTCGAGCGTTTGGTCACACACCTGAAATTGTAATGGCGAAAAAAAAAATACTTTTTCACTGATGAAATGCAGAAAAAGAGTTATATATTATCGTTACTTATGATGGGAGTTGCTGACAATTTATGTTTATAGAAGCGTTACAGTTTATTATTCTATCTGTATTTTTGTACATAATTGCTACTAAGTGTTGTATTGTTTTCATTAAAAGCGGAGAATGATTGGATCATTTACAATGTTTGAAGTGTTGCGTAAATATGCTTCACATACTCAGATGCATACATAAAACTACTACAGGAAGTTAACTGAGCCATTATTACCATATTTTCAAAATAGCTTTCTGAAATTTTGAATAAGGAATATATGAATAATGTAGGATAGTAAGTGCTTTTTAAGTATTACAGTTAATTTAGTATACATTGCCTAAAAATATCGAATCGCGTACATCTCTGTGTAAACGTATAAGCACAGTTGGCGAAGAGCAGTGATAATAGTAAGCCCATATCCCACGTCAGTAAAGTGAGGAGATATTGGTCAGCATTTAACAACTAGGTTTTTAGAGCTGGTGGGTGGTGAAGTGATGTGAGTATGGAGCAGCGGCGGAATGAAGGGGCGGGGCAATGGGAGAACCCAGAGAAAACCCGCTGACCAGCGACATCATCTGGCATGATCCCTACACGCGAAAATCCGGCGACTGACCCCGCCGGGAATCAATCCCGATCCACACCACATGAGATCGAATTATAGACTGTACTCACAAATCCCAAACTAGGGGAGATGATCGGAAGGTGTTTACCAATCAACATATTAGATACCGCGACGGTACAAACATTTTTAATGTGCACTTGTAAGTTACTAAATCATGAGCTATCCTAAAATGTTGATGTTATTACAAATACTTAAAATCCCCGAGTCCTTATTGGTCTTTAAATATTATGTCTCTCCACAACGCTTAATAGTTAAAGAAGTAAGGGAGACGCTGCCCAGCACATTTAAGGAATATAGTACCTACACGTAATAAAATATTGTCGTGCAGAGTTTTCAGTGTACACCATACGACTATATTGGACGACTTCAAAATAAGTTTTGCTAAACGAGAATTATTTCGAAAAATCAATGTAACAAATACTATCTTTCTAGATACAGTCCGAACGAGTTCACTAGATTCACAGCAAGTGCTTCAACGCAATTTAAGTGTCAGGTAAACGTAAGCTTTACGGGTAATAATACACTTTCATTAACAACAGTCACAAAAATGTTTATGTAATACAATATTTTCCATAGATTGTCTTAATATTTTTTTACACGCGGTACATTAATATCATTTTTTAAGTAACTTCAACATTAGAGCACCTACATTACCTTCATTTGTTTACTGGTGTTAGTATATTGAAATAATAGTATTGTTGTAGGTACCATACTTCTATTAAAATAGTCCGGTTAGGTTGCCGTTGCTATCTTGATTGTTCCTGTAACGATCTGTTCTATAGAAGTAACAATATGTTTTGTGGAAGGAGTAAGGAGCATCTTTCAAATTTTTACAGAAAATATTGTTGCAGTTAGCATGCTTCTGTTAAAATAGGGACAACAGTTTAGTTAGGTTTCCATTAGTACCTTGATTGTTCCTATAACGATCTGTTCTATAGAAGTAACAACATGTTTTGTGGAAGGAGTAAGGAGCATCTTTCAATATTTTTACAGAAAATATTGTTGCAGTTAGCATGCTTCTGTTAAAATAGGGACAACAGTTTAGTTAGGTTTCCATTAGTAACTTGATTGTTCCTATAACGATCTGTTCTATAGAAGTAACAACATGTTTTGTGGAAGGAGTAAGTAGCATCTTTCAATTGTTTTACAGAAAATATTGTTGCAGTTAGCATGCTTCTGTTAAAATAGGGACAACAGTTCAGTTAGGTTGCCGTTACTACCTTGAGTGTTCCTATAACAATGTGTTCTATAGAATTAACAACATGTTTTGTAGAAGAAGTAAAGAGTATTTTGGTTTTTAGAAAATATTTTTTATTTCTACAGATCAGATTGTTGTAGGAACAACGCTGATGGTACCGACAAACAAACTGGACTGTTGTCCTTATTTACAACAATACTTTTTATTCGGTGAGGGTATTGTTTCTGACACATGTCATTGTTGCTACAAAAGTCAAATATTACTGACTTCGCGAAATATTTTGATCTGCACAATTACTACAAGAAGTGTTAGCAATATAAATTAGCCTTACACGTGCCAGTCCTTCCAGACTTGGACCACGAGCACAGCCAACACTTCTCAGAGCGAAAGAACACACCTCACGTCTATCCTGGCTTGAATGGCTCGGCTATGGTCTCACATCACTCGGGGAAGGGAGCGTTGAGATCTCTTGCGAGGTTCAACTGCGAAGCCTGGCCATCTTTCCTCTGGCTCTCGCTAGCGTGATCCGTATCATTACTTCCTCTTATTGTCGATCAGGAAATATAGCAGATGCTACCATCACACCCCCTGCTATTATTCTGCGTTTCTCTTTGCTGTGAGTTAACTATGCTAGACCGCTTCTAGCAAGCAATTTCCCAGCAAACTGTTTTTGCAGGAAGTACATGCTAATAAATTATATCAAACACTAAAGAGACGCACCCAGAGGCTGGACATTTGGGGCACTCCCATAAAACTCTTACACGTGTAACAAAACGACCATTTAAGTTTCTTGAAAATAAAATATATGCGTGATTTTACTGCAAGCCCAGAATCACTTGAATACTAAGTAGACACACACATACACGTATGCCCTTATATTAGGTTTAAAGCTACGACACTACACAGAAATAATCCAAGAAAGAATAACAACACGCACAAATAATAGTTCTTTGGAGCAGCTACCCTTTACAAATTTAAATAACCTATCCTTAGAGACCGAAAAAATTTGCGGGTTCTCTGACCTATTGGCAAGTCTGCAAGAATATCTGCACTCAAGTAAACTGCAGTTGCTCATTGGCTACTCTCTTAACATGGTGATTGGGCCTTCATTTATTTAGGTTTTTGTTATTGTGTCAGCGACTTCCAGGAGTTGTCAAAACAGTCGAGGGCCAGTTGCGAAAGAGACAACAAATTATAATAGTTGGAATTCTAGTTCGTTCCGAAAAGAAAGCGAGGATTTTTCAGGTCCTTACCTATCCCGAATTAAACAAACTATTTTATTTGTAGTGAATGTAAGCCGAGGTGTTTGTTTACACACGAATTTTTGCGTTATTATCTCGCAAGTATCGTACATCTGCGAAATAACATTTCTGAGTGCTTCCTTGAATTGAAACGCAGCACATTTCATCAAAGAAATAATTTTCTCACGCCTCTAGCTTATCCACTAAGGACAGTAACAATGTGCAGAAGAGTGTATGTAGCCACATAATTAATTATCAAACTGTTCCGTGAAAAGCCAATCTTAATTTATTTACATCTTTAAGGAGACGGAATATGACTAACAGCGTTTGTTCGAAATCTGTTAAAAGTTTCTATTCGCACTCTTCAGAGTAGTTCTTAATGAACTTCACCAAAAAGAGAGATGTATTAAATGTGATTATACGTCTATTTATTGTTTTTCTCTAACATTTGGTAATATATGTGCATGTAATAATGTTTTGAAAGAAAATTAATTAAAGGATTTGTAATGTCTTCAGTATGCATACATCACTTACATTGTTGAATCAATATTGTATTACGTATTTCCTATGTAGGCATAGTAATTTTTGGTGTGCACATAAAATTCTTAAAAATACTTGGTACAGAATCAGTCTCAGATATAGCTAGATTTATTTTAATTACGAACCCTTTCTTTTGGTTTCTAATTATAGCATTTAACTTATTTTCGCAAAATGGACAAACTATCATATCAAGAAATATTCGCTATGGTAAAATTCGGTTTGAAAAATGTATAGAATAATTTATATGTACATGCCTAAACGTCACATTAATAAAAATTCATAACAAGATTTTTCTTTAAGACTTACTGATAAAAACCACGCAGAAATTAAATTTTTAATTAAAGTGACTAAAATTGAAATTATACTTCGCGGTTTCTTGATTTCCAATAGTGAACATAAAGTTATAAAATGTTCTGTCTTCACCTAGTTTAGGAGACCGAACCAAAGTTTTGAAAGTTCATGGCACGTATTGCGCACTTATTTACTAACAAAACCAATTTGTGTTGTTGTGTTATACTTTAGTCTGTATAAAGTAATCGTCGAGACGTAACACAGACAAAGCCACTGTAATTAGAAGCGAACACATCTTAGACTATGACGACGTTAAGTGGCGGTAGATCGCGGCTAACACAACCCACAAAGAAGCAGCTTTTTAAAAATATAGATAATGGTCGTTAGTTTCGATGATAAATGTACATAGTGAACATGGTTAGCGTTAAGTTGTTGTCCTTCAGTTTGTAATAAATATTACCTTATACAGTGAATATTAACACTTTATAGCCTAGATGCGAGATACCAGAATAGACAACTCATTTGAAGAAAGTTCAAAATTAGGTAAAATTTAATTTCCGTAAAAAACCTATTTATCATAGAAACAATAAAACCACACAGTAAACATATATGCCGTGTAACATGGCCTTGCGGAGCCCGGAAAATTCATTTCCGAATTTTAGTATCTCATCTCATGATACTTCGTTTATAAGTTATTTACAATTTCTAGTGATGAACCTAAATGTTACAAGAACCTTATTGACATGAAAATTTCCCGAATTTCTATGCAGTAATTTTTACTGTTAGTATTTATATAATTCGGGACTTTTTTACTACCAAAAATAAAAGGAAAATAAATATATAATTGTTTGCATTTATCATATAACACAGACCCTTGCCTTTATTTATTACAAGAGACAAACGGCTTTATTCAAGTCCTGAGAAAAACGCATACATTACCTGCGCAATCGTATTTTTAATGTCGTGTGTTCATATACGATACTAAGTAATCTATGTCGTGTACACTTTGTGGTTACTTTTACGTACATAACAACGACGGGAATGTTCGTGTTACGTAGTAAATGGCGGTAACAATCGCGGAAGATATAAATAAATTCATAAGAGTAGGCCTACATGATAAAGACAAACACGTACATGGCACATCCTAAAAACAACTATAATAGTATTACTAAAACGCTGTATTCATAAGAAATATTGTCTCGCATGCTTGCTTGTACAAAATCCACTATTGATGTATTCTTCACTGTATGCAGAAACTGGTTGCCACATTTGAAGGGTCTAAATGACAGCTAATAAAACACATCGCATTGCAATCATAACTGATATCTTTCTCGTATATCTAACGGCCCACTGAGCAGTTATATGCTGCAGTTACCTCAAGGTAAGTTCCACGGTTTTATAAATTCAACTATTGTGAAAATGACTCAGAAAATGTTACATTTAGTAGCCTACTCTACAAGTATTTAAAATAAATCAACAAAGGCATGTCTATTTGTATAAAATAGTTGCAAGGTACTACCGGTACAACTTTCTGTGTTATTCATCAAAATGTGCATTAATAAAAGGTAGAACTTGCAGCACCTATAGTCAGTGCCGCACACCATGAGGAAGTGGAGTGAAAGTATGTAAGTAAGGTAGTTCGTTATTAAGTGGACACTCTTATATACAATGTTATAAGACTTTTGAATAAAGTACCTAGGGTGAATTGTTTACATTAATAAATGCAGTATAGTAATTTTTAACAATGTTGTAATGTTACCTTACTGGGCCCCAGCAGTCGCTTCAAATGCATTATACAAAGTGACAGTGTTCATTGTTTCTTTCGACAAATTTATAAACATATTATTCTCGCACGGATAATAGCTATTGTTTGTTTTATTCGTGTGAGTATAGTTTCATGATTATAGTTCGTATAGATATTGTTAATTCCGCATCTCATCACGATATACACATCGGCCAAAGACCTCTGCCCGAAGCTATATTCGTACAAGATAGGTTGATTATGATCTATTCCAGACCCGGCCCTTTTACTATTAGCCCAGGAATCATAGACCATTTTCGGCCAAAACCTCCAAAAAATTTGTCCAAAGCTGAAATTTGGCTCACTTGCAGAGTCGAGCATGCTTAATAACATATCAAAACTTTACCGCTGAAATCCGTGTGCGTCACATCGAAATCGTGCAACAAAGTCATAAGTGACGCGTTAGCGCAGCGTTATACTAAACTGTCGCCAAGAGGCGTAACTTTTACCGTACAATTAAAACAAATAGTTCAAAATAATCTAGAAACTGTATTCTACGTAAATATGTTAAGAAATACCTAAAAACGTTAAGTTAACTATACACCGTAAAACAACAAAGTGAGGGAATGTATTATTTTATCAATGTTGTGGAAATTCGACAACGATTATCAGCAAAACTAAACGTCTACGTGAAAAACATGCCGAGTATATTTTGTTGCCCATTCTTTCAGCTTTCTATTGGCATGTCAGTGAAAAAGTTAGCGTATTTCGTTGGATCACTAGAGCAGTCCGAGCGTCGCAGTGTACCAGGTTCGACGCGGCGGATAGATCAAGCAGCTAACACAGAATAGGTGCGTGTATTTCCAGGAATTCTAAATGTCTAGGGTTACAAACACGCCTACTTTGGCACACAAATGCCTTCTGTTTAGTCTGTATCGATTCTCGTCAGATTTATGACAGGTTACTGCATTTTCGGTG